>JAJGRW010003769.1:0-19032 GCA_025461045.1 Carex parvula | reverse complement strand
TTTTTTTTTTAGTTTTTTCCCTTATATTTTTTGAAGGAAAAGCTGGGAGGATCCGTAATCTCATGTTCATGCTCGTGCCTTCAAAACATGATACCACATACCAATACGGTTACTGGTAAAAGATGAAGCTTTCTTTTCTTTGCCTTTAATTTTACTTCTCTTCCTTTTTTTTTTTTCCTGCTTTTACCTGCTGAGCCACTTCATGGTTCATAGTAGGATTTGTTTACTTTTTATTTAAGGGATTAGGGATTTTTTAGTTTTGTTTTCCTTCTTTTTAATTTAGTTTAGGGGTTAAGGGTGTTTAACTCAACAGTTTTGAGCAAATTGTGTTTGGATACCGTTCCTGGTACAAAACTCTTGTAACGGACTTTTATTAATCAAATGAGGACGTGACCCTTGTTTCTTCGTCAAAAAAAAAAAGGACGTCAGCATGAAAGAGGCTTGTTAGGTTGAAGATTTGAAGATCAATTTGAATTGGCATCAACAAAATCTAGGAAACTTGATAAAAGTCACTGAAAAAACCAAACCTAATTAACCTTACTCAGTTCATTCAATTTGACTTGTGAGTTGCCTGTGAGATCCTTACCGAGGAGATTAGGAGAATGAATACATTTTTTTAAATTTGACCAATTTGAGTTATGGCGTCTTTTGAAAAAACACAGACAAGATATGTTTGTTCTTATGCTGATAATGATAGTATTTTATAAATTTATGGGTGTAATATTTCTTAGTTAGTTATAATCCATCAGGGATCGGCATGTTTATATGTTGGTAAATATTATTGACACCAATCTGATTAGAGATCAAATTTAGTATCATTTAGGCTCAAAATTAGGTGCTTAATTTGGTTTGTGGCATTTTAAAGTTTGTAATATATAGAACTATTTACATAATTAATATTAACTTTATTAAATTGAATTTTATTTTGAGGATTATAAATCAGGAGGGATCCAGTTACAACGTCTTACAATAAATTGGTTTTGTGATTTTAAAAGTTCAAACAGTCAATCCAAATCATTCAACATGATCTCTATATTAAAATGTGCTTGGCGATCAAATTTTACATTTTTTGAATTTTTTACTATTTATTAAGTATTTTACAAAACGGTTGTTTTTAAACAATTCTGAACCACTGGAAAACAACAATTTTGAAAAATACTTAATGAATAGTAAAAAAATTCAAAAAAATGTAAAATTTTATATCCAAGCACATTTTAATATAGAGATCATGTTGCACATTTTGGATCGACTGTTTGAATTTTTAAAATCGCAAAACCAAATTATTATAAGATGTTGTAACTTTCAAATGTAGTAAATGAATCTCTCATCTTAATAAATTAGCACCCCTTGTATAAACCAACCCCATATTAATATTGTTTTGGGGAGTTGTGAGTATGCAATTCGTATCCTCTGGCTAAGCTCCTTGTTCCTTGAAATGGAAGATATTTTTAGCGTAATACTCAGCGAGTTTGGCGCGTTCAGTCTCGATGAGATCGGGGTTCAGTCTCGATGTCGAGTTTGGCTAACATAATTACACTAAATAATATAATGAGAATTGTAGTAAAATAAAATAAACCATCACCAATATGCTAAATTAAATTAAGTTACGCTAAATAGTAAATACTACAACAATAACAAAAATAGTACAACATAAAATCTAAACAGAAAATACTACAATAATATGAAATACTATAACAAAAAATCTAAACGGAAAATACTTAAATAAACCCTAAAACAGCAAAAAAAAATAAAAATAATAATAATAAGGGTACCGGCTAGAAAATGGCCTGTAGTATTTTTAATAGAGTACCGGCCAGAAATGGCCGGTACTTGATTAAATAGGGTACCGGCTATTTTTTGGCCAGTAGGGTCATTTTTATCAAATCCTAACAAACCTGGGTATATTAAATAATTTGTAATAAACTTTGGATATTAATAAAAATCCGGCAGCTGATTAAGCAATTTTTTAACCTATTAACTTTTAGGGTCCGCCTAGCTCTCCCCCGTGAACAATCCCCCGTTTCATCCCCCGTCAGTTGCATTAATTAAGGTAGTTAGTTAATTAGAATTTATAACTGTCAGTGTATTTTAGGAATTTGCAGAAGTATTCATATGTAGCACAACTAGTATTCATCCATCTATATGAAGGTATTCATATTTGCAATAGAAACATATTTGGATATATTACAACAAGAAACTAGGGGACAAACAACAGGTGTGGGGGACAAACAACTGTCAGAGCATTAATTAAGTGGGGGACCGCATAACCGTCAGCGCATTAATTAAGGAGGGGACTTCTAATTACCTTCAGCTCATTTTAGAAATTTGCAAAAAAAGTATTCATCTGTAACACAACTAGCATTCATCCATCTATATAAATGTATTCATCTTTGTAATAGAAGCATATTTGGACACATCAATCACTCATCTTTTACACGTTTTTAGAGATGGATTTTTTTTTCTCCATTCAATCTAACCAATATTTCTGACGATCTGTGAGAAATTTTGCAAATCTAAAACCACGAATGTCTTCTACACAATTTTCTCTTTCAAATGAGATTCATGATGACATACTTTCGAGTTGTCCGTTACACAAGTATTCACACCTCGTCATGCAAGTATTCATCCCGCATTAAGCAAGTATTCATCCTCATCGTGTAAGTGTAAATAGTTAATGTACCAAGAGTATTACACGTTTTTAGAGATGGGTTTTTTTTTCTCCGTTCAATCTAACTAATATTTCTGACTATCTGTGAGGAATTTTGCAAATCTAAAACCACGAATGTCTTCTACACAATTTTCTCTTTCAAATGAGATCCATGATGACATACTTTCGAGTTGTCCGTTGCACAAGTATTCACACCTCGTCATGCAAGTATTCATCCCGCATTAAGCAAGTATTCATCCACATCGTGTAAGTGTAAATAGTTAATGTACCAAGAGTATTACAAACATATGTGCATACCAAACAAATAAAAAGTATTCATCCATAAGATATCAAGTATTCATCATATAAGTTAAAGTATTTATGCCTAAGATATTAAGTATTCATCCATAAATGTTGAAGTATTCATCTCTAAAGCATTAAGTATTCATCCATATGTACTTAGTGCGCAATGTTCTAATTCACCATTAATGAAGCTTTGTTCTTTGCAAATAACTCGGATCTGATCCGGCGGTCGACAGTGATGGATCTACTCCGGCGGAGGCGGAGGTGGGAGGTGGGAGACGGAGGTGGAGGTGGGAGAGGAAGGCCGAGAGGGAGAGGTGGGAGAGGCGGGCGGAGGCGCAGAGGGAGAGGTGGGAGAGGCGGGCGGAGGTGGAGAGGGAGAGGTGGGAGAGGTGGGAGAGGTGGGAGAGGGAGGGAGAAAGAGGAAAGAAATAAATGGAGAAAATTGAGTAATTAATTTGTAGGGCCATTAGATAGTTAGAATTTTGAATTATAGTTAGAAAAGGTAGTTAGTTAGTTGGAGGATGAAATGGGGGATGGATAGATGGGGGAAGATATAATTACCCTAACTTTTAAAGATTAGATATATAGATAGATTTCAAATTTCGTCCATTGTATTTAAATCAAGTGACTTTCTAATTTTCGGCCGATTAAGGCCTTACACCAGACAAAGAGCCCTGGTGCGGGGCGTTAGGTGTGTAAATCAGACCAAAAGTTGATGGCCGTGCTCGTTTTCGGCTTTCGTTGGTTGGAGCGTGTGTCGACATTCCTTCCAAATAAGCGTTTGTTGGATGATGGGCTAAAATGGGTCTTTCTGAGCTGAGTAGGAAAAGCCCAATACCAAACAGGCCGAGGCATCACTTCACTCAACTGTCGTTGATATTGACGTGTTACTTACAGCTATTATATGGGCTTTTATTGGGCTCTTATGGTCAGTTACTTATAAACATTGATCGACGGTTCCCCACGCTGGTACAGTATAGTACTTTTGTACCAGTACCGGAGTTAAAACTCAACTGTGGAGATGGTGCTTTAATCCTCATTTATTATTGTGTGTTTCTGAACTGTCTGTATTCGTTTTGGTAAAATTTCATAACTTTCGGGTGATTTAGGCTTTTGTCCGGCGCTTACTGGACTTCCTGTGTATGATACATTCTGGTATTATAAAACTTAGTGTCTTTTTTCATAGTGTGCTTTGTTTTTTCATACTACTGAAGTAATAGAGTATAGATGCAAGTTTGACCCAGTGCATATCATGAAGTCTTAACCCAAAAAGGTATCTGATTATTATTTCTAATCTTTTCTTGCAACAAGGGTTATGCAAATCCTTTCTGATCAATAAATTAAGCAACTTCTACTTTTCACTGTTTTGTATGTGTATAATAATTTTACTTAATGACTACTTTGGTGAGTAATATTTGTTTGAATTAAACCAGGATGTAGATTAGAAGCTTCTCAATGACACTTTCAGTGCTTTTGGAGTTATTGTAACCAATCCAAAGGTGATTTTTCCATCAATACTCTTTATTATTATCACTAATTCTGTAATGTTCTGTCAATTACCTATACATTTGCATTACAACTACTAATGGAATGTTGTATGTGTTGAGTAAATTCATAATATTCATTGTCCGCCTTCATTTCCAACTTGCCAGGTTTATTGTATGGTTAATTACAGTCGTCCTATGACATAAACTTTAAACTTTTGCTTTCATCTGCAGATAATGCGTGATCCTGAAACTGGTAACTGGAGAGGATTTGGCTTTGTTAGTTATGATTCCTTTGACTCATCTGATGCCGCAATTGAGGTAATAAATTTCATTTGAAGATCTATAGGTGATAATACAAGGTTAAAATAACCAGGCAACAGCCTTCTTAACTGCAGCCATTTACTCGTTCTTTGTTTTTCTCATCAGCTGAACAGGTAATGTGGCTACTGCTACCAAGTTTTTCTCGGGGTTTCATTAACAGTTTTGATTTGGCGATTGAACAACTAGGAATATATTTGTTTTATTTTCAGGCCATGAACGGTCAATATCTGTGCAACCGTCAGATTACAGGCTTTTATGCATACAAAAAAGACACAAAAGAAGAGCATCATGGCACACCAGCTGGTGAGTCTTCCTTCTGTTATGAATTTAGGGTTTGATAACAGATATAGTGCATTAAAAGAAAAGAGCATGAAAAGTATACTTTGCTTCTGGTAATGCAAGTATTGCAATACCACCATGTACCGACTCTATTCAACATTCTTGCTTGGTCTTGCATGGATCTGTGCTCTATCTGGTAAATTAAAATATAATAATTGAATATCAGAAATTATTAAAATGAAGAACATTTTATTAAATTAACAAAAGAGGATTCATAACCACACACGAGCTCTGCCTGGCACCAGGTACCAGTTCTGTCTGCTGTACGGCTTCTGTACCCGTACCAGTCATGACATTCAGTCAGATATTTGTAGTATGTCATCTCCCAATAACATGATTATGTTCTCTTTATCTAGAGAGAATACTGGCAGCGAGCAACCCAGCAGTCTAGAAGAGAAGAACCGACCCCACCCATTATTTGCTAGCGGGCCTCCAAGTCTGTCTAATGGGCCACCACAACACACCCGCCACCGCCAGCTCAGATGATGCCACCACTCCCTGCTGGAATGAATAAATGAGTGTTGAGAGCCTTGAGGTCTGAGATGTTTGCTGAGAAGTCTGAATAGGGAAGTTTAAAAAGAGGTTTGTTCAAGTATTTTGTGATTCCTTTTGTGGTGTTTGATCAGGGAATTTGGGACTTGTATTCAGGTTTCACAATAGTGTAGTTTGTAAATCTTTGAGGGCAAGACCAAAGCGGCTGTTCTAAATAAGTAAATCCTATACAAATAATTAGATTCACACTTCCTATGATTTACATATATCTAAACATACTGTATAGAATCCATATATGTGCTGCTAGTGCTCTACTGGTAACGAGTGCTGAGGGAAATCGTTCCAATTAGCAAGCCACATTTACAATTAATTAAGTTACCAATTAATCACTATTCTCAGATATCGAATCACTTGAATGTATGATCTGACACGAAGGAATTAACCAAGAAGCAATGCACATGCTTTTAACATCTGGACTTGTAAATACAACAGTAAACTAATAAATGTACTGACATGTACAACTGTATACCAATAGCCTGGTACCAGGATACAGCACCTCTCATGCATCTCTAGGTAGGTCATGGGATATAGCAAAAGGAGGCAACTCTAGCAGCTGGATGTACTTTGTTTTAATCACCCATTATGACCCTAATTAAATCTTATCAGGAATTTGTCCTTTTTAATTAAATAACTATTATAAGACACTGCCATCACACTGCAACAACTCCTGCAATATATGCAGCTTAATTATATTTGATTTTAATTAATTTTCTTGACTTTTCTTCTAATTAAGTATGTCAGTGCAAGACCTTCCATGCACCTTCCATGCACATTTTAATTAATACCCACTAAATGTACGCATGGGCGTGGATTTTGGTATCTCTGACCTTGGGACCAGAGTTATTATTATAATTTATTTCTTAGTAATTGATGCCCGTAGGATCGAGGCATATGTATGTAGAGAGTAGAGACCAGAGTCTTGTGGTAAGCTGAGGGGTTGTAATTTTCAAGGTTCAACAATACAACAATTTATAATTAATTACATAGGCGATTTAGGATCAAACAAAAAAAGCTTCATCACATGGAGGGGCGATTTAATTAATTTGGTGACAACAGATACCCAAAACTAATATTAAATTAGTTAAGTCAATTCGATCTGTCTTGTCTTCACTTTATATATTAAAGATAAAATACTTAATTTATAACTAGCTAGCAACTAATTATAACCTTGGAGAAAATTTTGGTTTAACTGCGCATGCAAGCTAGTGCTTTGATTGTGTGGGTTCATGAAAATTAAATTTGTTAAATTGGGGCTGTAAAAAAATAAAATCTTTGTTGCACGTTGCGGGCCATATTACTATTACGTGCTCAAATGCCGACAGCAAATAGGTCACCAAGGGCAAGGAGCAACAAATTCAATTCAATATAGAGCCGACATTTTTATTAATATCCAAAGTTTAATACAAATTATTAATTATACCCAGAATCGGACCAATTATCGATATATACCCAAGCCGGCCATTTTCTGGCCGGCTATGTACCCTCCCTAAGCCGGCCATTTTATGGCCTGCTATGTACTTTTTTTTTTTTTCCCCCGCATTTCACCCTTTATATACCCCTTTTTCTCTCTCTCTCCTCTCACAATTCTCCCATCTTCAACCGAATTCTCTCTTCTTCAAGGTAAATTTTTTTTTTTATCTAATTTAATTTTTAATTTATTTATTTTAGGGTTTAGAATTTAGGTTTTAGGTGTTATAATTTAGATTATGTTGTTGTAATTTAGTGTAATTAGCTAAGTTAACCAATATTTAGTTTAATTAGCATAATTGACCAATATTTAGGGTATTTTGGCCTTTTTTACCATAATTATGCTGATTAAGGGTAATTTTACCGAAATTAGCACTTTTGACCAATATTTAGGGTATTTTGGTCTTTTTTACCATAATTAGGCTAATTAAGCGCAATTTAGTGTAATTAGCACAGATGACCAATATTTAGGGTATTTTGGCCTTTTTTACCATAGTTATGCTTATTAAGCGTAATTTTACCGAAATTAACACGTTTGACCAATATTTAGGGTATTTTGGTCTTTTTTACCATAGTAATGCTGATTAAGCGTAATTTTACCGAAATTAGCATGTTTGACCAATTTTTAGGGTATTTTGGCCTTTTTTACCATAGTTATGCTGATTAAGCGTAATTTTATCGAAATTAGCACGTTTGACCAATTTTTAGGGTATTTTGGCAATTTTTACCATAGTTATGCTGATTAAGCGTAATTTTACCGAAATTAGCACGTTTGACCAATTTTTAGGGTATTTTGGTCTTTTTTACCATAATTAGACTGATTAAGCGTAATTTTACCGAAATTAGCACGTTTGACCAATGTTTAGGGTATTTTGATCTTTTTTACCATAATTAGACTGATTAAGGGTAATTTAGTGTAATTAGCACAGATGACCAATTTTTAGGGTATTTTGGTCTTTTTTACCATAATTAGGCTGATTAAGCATAATTTAGTGTAATTAGCACAGATGACTAATATTTAGGGTATTTTGGCCTTTTTTACCATAATTATGCTGATCAAGCGTAATTTCACCGAATTTAGGTTATTTTAGATATCATGATACCTAGAGCACGGCCTACCCAGCGTCCAGTAGTGGACGAGCCGATCAGTACCAGCAGCACGGAGCACATCAATCCTCTCCTGTGGATTCCCCACAGCGAGCACCGAGTCTCACTGGCTTCTCGTGAGGTACGTTCCTTTTCTTATATTTTCATTAAATTTTGTTGGATTTAAATTTTATTATGTTGTCACCATGCGGATTACATTTTTCAACGCAGGACACGGATCTTCTAGATGTGAAGTTGAGGTGCGTTCACATGAGGTACTACGAGGTGATGGAGCCGTACCTCATTAACCTAGGTCTCTATCAGGTTGTGGACATCGTGCGGACAGAGAATAGCATCATCAATGCATCTCTCATCGCTGGACTGGTGGAGCGATGGCGTCCCGAGACGCACACGTTTCACATGCCATTCGGAGAGATGACAGTGACTCTCCAGGATGTGAGTGCTCTCTGGGGTTTGTCTATCCGTGGCACACCCGTCGGTGGCATCTCTGACAGCACCAGCTTCGCAGGTTATGTCAAGGAGTTGTTGGGAGCTGATCCTTCCTATATCATTGGGGACCATGGGAGGTCGAAGTTCCATTTGCGGATGACGAGGTTACGGCAGCACTTCATCACGGGTCTCTCGGCAGATTCCACCGAGCTGGAGATTCAGAGGTAAATTTTTATTAATATCTACTAATTAATTTATAATACGATGATTCTATTAGAATTTTTATATGTTTTGTATTGCAGATATACACGGGGCTACGTGATGGACCTTTTTGGTTCTGTCATGTTTCCTGATTCCAGCGGTGATCAGATGCCGATGATGTATCTCCCGTTGCTGATGGAGATTGAGCGGCCGACGTCGTACAACTGGGGTGGAGCTGTCCTGGCGTATCTGTACTACCACCTGTGTCGTAGTAGTGAGGTAAGTCACCAACTCTTATTTTAGTGTAAATTATTTAATCAATCAATCCATCAAAATACACTGACGTGTAATGTTCTTGAAAATGAAGCCGACGGCGAAGCAAATGTACGGGCCGGTACTCCTGCTTCAGCACTGGTCGTGGTCACGGCTACCGGTGGGCCATCCTATCCCCAATGAGGCACCGGATTGGAGAGAGCCAGATGTGTTTCACTGCCCGGCATACGCCAAGAAGTGGTACGGTTTCCACCACTACCAGGATCGGACCCACGGTGCTACTGTTAGGATCAGGCCAGTCCGGTCAGAGCTTCAGAGTTTGCCTGAGCCTCTTGTTGAGTGGACGCCGTACGATCAGTTGTACGAGGAGTTCCTCTTGCCGGGCAGTGTGACTGACGAGCAGGAGCGGGAGATGTGGTTCTATCGAGGTCCACTCATACATTTCTGGATAGTGGAGCACCACTATCCAGATCGGGTGCTCCGCCAGTTTGGTCGAGCGGCGTTGATTCCCATAGACCCATCTTTGCCGAGTTACACGCACAGAGACCTGCACCGGTAAGTCGTAGTCTATTGTATTTATTAAATAAATCATATTACTTGATAGTTTTTTATTGCAACTAACGTCTTCTTTACAGCGTTACCCACCGAGCGCGACTGGATAAGGACTGGAACACCCATTACGATGCATACTACATGACGGCCTTGGATCCTCAGTATACAGACTTCTATCACGAGCCAGATGTGCTTCAGCAGACCCAGGGGGATCCCCAGTTGAGGTACAATGTATGGTACACGCAGGTCTGCATGGCGAGTGTCTATCTGCAGGGTGATTACGGCGCCCATCTCCGCGACAGGAACAAAACGGATGATGGTTACCATCCCAACGGTCGTGGATGGGCTCGCCAGGTAAAGCACCTAAAACCACAAGGTTTGATCTAACTTAGTAATACATCAAGGTTTGATCTGACATGCTAAATTTTTTTCAGCTTTTGGCCGCGATCAAGGAGTGCGGGCATGGGATCCGCATGCTGGGAAAGAAGAACTGGAGACGGCTTGGGTACCGCACCCTCAAGAAGAATCCGAATGTGGTTGAGGATGCCGGGCACGGTGGAAAGATCATCGGTATGCTGCGAGACGCCAGAGAGAACATCAACTGGCGTGAGATAGATCCGCAGGAGCCCGATCCGAGCCCGGTTCTGATGGATGATATGCCATCTTCCCCCGATTCACATCCAGAGTGGGACTACCATCGTTGGGAATTGTCCGACATTGGGTGGACGGCATGGTACGACGAGCATGGACGTCCGGTGCAGCCTTATGTATGTCATACTTCAGTATCTGTCAGGTTTTAATAAATTTCTTCATTCAGATCAAATTTAATAATTTATGTGTATGATTGCAGGGTCCAGCAGAGATGCCACCACAGCCACCACCTGCGGAGACCGATACTTCTGAGTACGAGTCCCTCTCGTGCAGTCTCCACGAGTTCGTGGAGATCATGTCGGCACCGACATGGCCCCGATATGGCACAAAGATGCCGCATGATGGAGAGGCTAGTGGTAGCGGGTCTCATACTCAGCCTGCCTTTGGGACTGGGTTTGCCGCATCTATCTTCGCTACACCTCCGCCAGTACCGACAGTCTCCACGGGCGATGCTAGATGGGATACTGCCGAGCAGATACTGAGGTCTGCCAATGCCCCAGATGAGCCCGAGAGAGACGGAGCCTGGCCGCGCTGGCGCCGGGCGAACGCCGGAGTACCGCCTCAGCGATATTCCCCCTCTCCGTTTTAGTTGTATTTTTACTAGTTTTGTACTATTTATATTTGATATACAATTTATATTTGGTATATTTGGATTATCCTATATTTCGGTTCTTGTGTATTGTTGAGTATTTTAGATATAGGAATTTGGTACTCTTTTTGCCTTTAAAATTTATAAACCTTCGTACTCAATGAATAGGTTAGTTGCAAGCGCACAACCTATCGATTGTAGTATTTAGGTGTCGATCCGCAGGGAGATAGGGAAATACCAATTTTCAATTAAAGAAAACTATTATTAAAACTAAACAATAAAAGTAAAGTGGGGGTTTTGTTCTAAAATCCTAAGGTTGGGTTCAATACCCGAAAGAGAGGAGTTTCAAACAATAAATGTAAATAAAATAAAGGGAAGAAAGATTGTTTGTTTTCAAGTTTAAGGAGATCTAGGGGCATTCGGTCTACAATTCCTTGCTAATTCTATTTATTCGGTTTGTTTAAATTCATGTTTGATTTGATGAGGTTTCTAACCTATGTTAGCATTTAGAACAAATATTAATACAAATACTTCAGGTAGATGGATTAATGTGCCTCGAATTCTAGGGCTGTCACTAACCTAGAGGGATATTTAATCTCATGCTTCAAAGCAATATATCAATATTTGTTCTAAGGTGTCCTAATTAGAATTTGCCTTCGCCTTTCGGTCCTTCACCAAAATCCTAACCTTAATTTCTATAGTTCCGGATTGGATATCAAAGTACGGTCGCTTCTAACCCAATCCTAAGGTGTGTCTTTATGGTTTCAATTAGTAGTCTCCTACTTGACCAATGCCGGAATTTAATAAACTTAAAGCGGAAAAACACGATCAACGGGATTTCAAAACTACTTCAATTCAATAAACCCTAACCAGGTGAACTCAAAGGAATAAGTACTAATGAAATTCATAAAGAATAAATCACAGAAATTAACAATCAAATCCTATAACACAATCATAATAAAAACAAAGATCCGAATAAGCTAGAATTAAACAAGTTCATGCATTGACCTAAACTCCTAGAAAGAGAACTACTCTCTCTTGGAGAGATCCATAACAAAGTTTGGCAAAAACAATAAGAAATAAGATAAAGAAATGATTACACCCTTTCTTAGATCTAAAACCCCGATCTTGCCGACTCCTTGTTTGAATCTTCTTCTTCTCCTTCCTTGAAAAGCCTTCGAGAATTTCTGCAGGATCTCTCTCTCTCTCAATTTGTGGAAAGATGGATAAAATAATGGATATATGGTAGTGGATGATTTCTCATGTGGTCTCCTTAGCCTTATATAACATTTTCTGAACTTGGAGATCAAGTCATTTTATTTTCGGCGCCCACTAAGCCTACTAACTTCTATATTTCTAATTCTGTGATTCTGAACTTGGAGACCAAGTTATTCTAATTTTGGCACCCACTAAGCCCACTAACTTTCCATATTTAGCAGTTTTTCAGGCTGATGCGGCCATTGATACGGATGTACAGAATTATATATTCCGAATTTGGATTTGTTTCCTTCATGAAAGTTGTAGATCTCTTTGTCCTGGTTCCGTCAAACTTTGAATCACTCAAATCGGAGTTCGTATGACCAAGATATGGCCAAAATACGAACTGTGTGTCGCTGAGTGCGGATCGAGTGCGGCCCGAGTGCGTCCGCACTGCGCTCGGACTTTTCTGTATTCTGTGTCTAATGGCTGAGTGCGTCCGCACTCTGGGTCAGTGCGTCCGCACTGGGCTCGGTTTCTCCTGTTTTGCTCTGAAATTCAAACGGGCATAACTCATGATCCGTAACTCCGTTTTCAGTGTTCTACCACTTTTCGGAAAGCTTGCGAGAAGATCTACAATTTACTCCATTTCCTGTAACTTAAATAGACTTTGGCAGTAATTTGATTCTTGGATATATTTCATTCTATTCTCTACTAAAATACAAGATATTTGGTGCTATTATGTGATAAAAACTAGATCGAATGTGTATATAATTTAGACCTATCAAATACCCCCAAGCTTGAACCTTGCTTGTCCCCAAGCAACATCTAAACTTGGACTACAATTCGATCTCTTTGATACACCTTATATCAAGTATGTTTTCTCAAGTGAAAAATTTGTATGATCTTGCCAAAAATTAAAACCTTCATGCAAACTTCTCAAATTTCAAGTTTAACTCTCGGATAATTATGACTCAACTCATAATTTGATTACTCTAACTTTTATTTCGTTAAAGGTCTAGAATTTATGAACTTTGTTTATCCAAATTGATTAAAAGAAATGCTATCTTAAAAGTGAAATTTTCAAATTCCCCCAAGCTTGAATCAAACTTAGGTTTAGAAATGTTGCGGACTACGTGTGTTGATACATGCATATTCTCATTTTTGGTGTTGCTTTTGATTTTTTTTCACTTTGATTTTTCTTTCATGATTTAGCACTATTTTCACCATCCTCATTTAAGCACCGGTTAGTTACAAGTAGTTAACTGTACCCAACCGTTCTAATTCAAGGGTGCTTTGCACGCTCATAATCTACCCTTCCATTAACACGAATGTCAATTTTATCGGGAGACTAGTGGAGCAGGAGTGCTAAGGACTCATAACCATAAGTACGTCATGAAGCCGTATCATAGGTCTATGGAGTCACCTTTTATTTTTCCATATTTTTCAATTTTACCCAATTCTCAACATATATGCATATCATGAATACACACATCCCTAAGTATTCCTTCATACTTATGGATATCTCCAATCTTTCTAAATTTAAAATTCTCAAATCTAAATAGCTTCTCTAATCAATTTAAATTCCTATTGTCCCAATTCATACACCTTTATTTCCACAAAGTTTTTCGCCAAATTATGTGGTCATTTCAAATTATTCCAAGGATTTACCGAAAATTATCAAAATTTTTGCATCAATACTTCTAATTTTGCCAATCACTCAAATTTATCAACAAAATGCATGACACAAAACTAGGTAAACATCCTAACAAGTCGGACTGGACCCTATTCAAGGTTAGGTAAAACCCTAGTTTTAAACAAAAAATTTAAACATGCCTAAACTAAATGCAAGATATAATTGTGAATTTCAGTTTTTCATTTAATCTCCCCCCCCCCCAGCTTAAACAAAACATTGTCCTCAATGTGTTAATTCATACTAGAAGAGGAAATTAAAAAGAGAAATAGAAACTCACAAGATATTGCTCGGTTTAACGTCGGGAGCTCGACTTGTTGAGGCTCAGTTTAAAGGTGGTGGATCATCGAGGGCAATTGCCTCCTTTTCGATGATCGGTTCATCTTGAATGAAATGTTTAAGCCGCTGTCCATTGACCTTTAATGAACCCGTTTTTTCGCTCCATATTTCGAAGGTACCATGGTCGAAAACTCGTGATACTTGATATGGTCCTTCTTGAAAACTTCTTCCGATGCGTTTGTCGTGCCAATGCCTTGTCTTCTCTTCTTGGTTCAAGGCAGCATTGATTATGGTGGGATGTGTTTTATATGAGCCAAGAGATTCGTACTTGAGGGTTGTTGGCAATGGTTTGAGTTCGATCTTCGGTGGCATTGTGCATGTTGAAACGGCTAAAACTGGGCTCTGCAAAGTTTCGTGTTGGCTTCTTAGGCCGCACGATTGGTTGTTTTCGTCATTTTGAGTTGTTTCTTTATCGATTTCTTCCAGAATTTCATTCGGTTGTTGTTCTTCCATCATCCTATCTAAATGATCATCAATTATAGAGTCTAAAACATCTACCCTGCATATCGAATCATTATCATTAGATGGAAATTGGAAAGATTTAAAAATATTAAATTCAACCTTTTCATCACCTACTCGGAAAGAAATCTTTCCATCACGCACATCTATGATTGCACCTGCTGTGGTTAGAAAATCACGTCCCAATAGAAGGGGAGTTTGTATATCTTCTTCCATCTCCACCACAACAAAATCTACCGGTAAGAAAAACTTACCAATTTTGACAATTGCATCCTCCATAATTCCTACCGGGTATCTAACGGATCTATCCGCTAATAGGAGCGACATTTTTGTTGGTTTCAATTCTCCTAGACCTAGCCTTTCATAAACCGCTTTGGGCATTAAACATACGCTAGCACCTAAATCACACAAGCAACTATTGAATTTCGGTCTCTCCAATTTTGCATGGAATAGTAAAACTACCGGGGTCCTTAAGTTTGGGAGGTAGTTTGGTCAAGAAAAGTGCACTACATTGCGCATTTAGGAGAGATGGTTCCGACCTCTTCAAGTTTCTTTTGTTTGACAACATTTCTTTGAGAAACTTGACATAGGTTGGCATTTGTGCAATTGCCTCGGTGAAAAGGTATGGTCATGTTCAGTTTTTTCAATTGTTCAATGAATTTGGCATATTGTTGGTCTAGTTGCTCTTTAACCAACCTTTGTGGAAAAGGTAGGAACCTAAGAGGAGGAACATACTTTGGAGTTTCAGATTTTTGTACCTTTATTGAGTTAGAATTACCCGTTTTGTGAGGCTCTTCCGGAGTTGTTGCAATTGGTGCGGCTGAAATTGGTTCAGATTGTGTGGATTGAAGGAGTCCTTGTGGTTGGATTGGTTCATTATATTCCGTGCCACTCATCAAGGTCACAGCATTCGCATACTCTCGTGGATTGATGTCGGGTTTGCCCGGTAGTGTGCCTTGTTAACGAGAGGACGAAGATGCTTGTTGTGCTATTTGTGTCTCTAGCATCTTCGTTTTAGTTTCTAAAAACTCAAACCTATTGTTCAAATTCCTCAAGGAATCCAAAAAATCGGTATTGGTGTTTCTTTGTTGGTTCATGAACTCGTTTTGAGAGATCACAAGGCCCTCTATCATTTTTTCTAGTTTGTTGTTTTGAGAAGGTCCTTGGTACGAGTTTTGGTTTGACCAGTTTTGGTATTGATTGAAATTGCCTTGGTATTGATTGGAATTACCATGGTATTGATTGGAGTTGTCATTTTCGGTCTTCCATTTGAAATTTGGATGGTTCCACCTTGTGTTAGGGTTGTAAGCATTTGAATTGAAATTATCATTTGGCCTAACCTTATTGTAGATCGGATCGTTCCTCTTATCACCTTGATTGTAGAACATTGCATTGACTTGCTCGACTTCCTCTCCTTCTATAAGGACTTGGCAATCGGCGGTGATATGAGTCGCCTCCCCACAAATTCCGCATGAAGCCTTCTTTGTCACGGATTTGGCATTTTGCATTTGTGCCATTTGATGTTGCAAGGCTTCTATTTGGGCTCTCAAGGCGGTAGCTTCGTCGGTTTTTAAGACCCCCGGCGTGGTTTGGGTTCGTCCACCTCTTTCAGCCGTCCACTCCCTTTGTTGATCGCCATGTCTTCGATCATTAACATGGCTTGTTCGGGGTCCATCTTTGACATGTTTTCCCCTGCGGCTGAATTCAAGTGAGTCTTGGTGGTTATTGTGCAACCTGCAAAGAAGAATTGAAAAAGCAACCACATGTCAAGACCATGGTTAGGGCACAAGCGTTGTAGCTCTGCCCATCTATCCCATGCCTCGGTCAAAGACTCTCACTCGGCTTGTTTGAACGTCGTGATCTTCGTTCGGAAGTGCTGGGTTTTGGATGGAGGGAAGTATTTTCCTAAGAATAATTTCTCCACGTCGTCCCATCTTCTTATGTGGTCTCGATTCACGGTTCTTAGCCACGTTCTTGCATTATCTCGGAGGGATAAGTGGAAGCATTTGAGCTTGAGGTTGTCTAGCTCTTCTCCTTCTCGAGCGAAAGTGCCACAAGACTCTTCGAAGACCGCTAAGTGGGCATGTGGATCTTCATTTAGGGCTCCTCCTAACTGACTTTGGCCAAGCAAGTGGATGAGAGATGGCTTGATTTCGCGTGGATCTTGGCCTTGAGGAATGAAGCCAAAGCGGTGGCCTTGTTGGCGGTTACGGCCATTTCCGTTGTTTGGATTGACACCGAAGAAAGGATTGTTATTGAGAATAGGTGGATCATTGTTGTTGTTTGGATGTGGTGGCGGTAGGTTGTTGTGTGGAGGAAGAGGTGGTGGATTGTTATTGAGATCGTGAAAGTTTGGGTTGATGAGACCTTCCGGAAATTCATCCTCTCCAAAGTTGCGTGGCATGCCTAGTTCGGGATCTAGACTTGCCATTGGTTGAGAAAGAGAGGATTCGCCGGCTTTGATCTTCGCGATTTGGCTCCTTGTGACTGGTGCCAGTGCTCAAATCTATGAGAGAAGAGTAGAGATGAGATGTGAAAGAGAGAGAATAGAAATAGAGAATAGTAAATTGCAGAAAATTTAAATAAGGAAAGTAAATATTTTTGGATTTTTCTTAAAAAGTAAATTTCAAAAATTGTAAAAAATGAAATAAACTATTTTTGGATTTTTAATTTTCTGAAAAGTAAATAAGGAAACTAAAAAATACTTTCCTAAAATAAAACTAGGTATCTATCCTATTCTCCCTGGCACGGCGCCAAAAGCTTGTTGAGTATTTAGATATAGGAATTTGGTACTCTTTTTGCCTTTAAAATTTATAAACCTGTCGTACTCAATGAATAGGTTAGTTGCAAGCGCACAACCTATCGATTGTAGTATTTAGGTGTCGATCCGCAGGGAGATAGGGAAATACCAATTTCAATTAAAGAAAACTACTATTAAAACTAAACAATAAAAGTAAAGTGGGGGGTTTTGTTCTAAAATTCTAAGGTTGGGTTCAATACCCGAAAGAGAGGAGTTTCAAACAATAAATGTAAATAAAATAAAGGGAAGAAAGATTGTTTGTTTTCAAGTTTAAGGAGATCTAGGGGCATTCGGTCTACAATTCCTTGCTAATTCTATTTATTCGGTTTGTTTAAATTCATGTTTGATTTGATGAGGTTTCTAACCTATGTTAGCATTTAGAACAAATATTAATACAAATACTTCGGTAGATGGATTAATGTGCCTCGAATTCTAGGGCTGTCACTAACCTAGAGGGATATTTAATCTCATGCTTTCAAAGCAATATATCAATATTTGTTCTAAGGTGTCCTAATTAGGATTTGCCTTCGCCTTTCGGTCCTTCACCAAATCCTAACCTTAATTTCTATAGTTCCGGATTGGATATCAAAGTACGGTCGCTTTCTAACCCAATTCTAAGGTGTGTCCTTATGGTTTCAATTAGTAGTCTCCTACTTGACCAATGCCGAATTTAATAAACGTAAAGCGGAAAAACACGATCAACCGCGATTTCAAAACTACTTCAATTCAATAAACCCTAACCAGGTGAACTCAAAGGAATAAGTACTAATGAAATTCATAAGAATAATCACAGAAATTAACAATCAAATCCGATAACACAATCATAATAAAAACAAAGATCCGAATAAGCTAGAATTAAACAAGTTCATGCATTGACCTAAACCCTAGAAAGAGAACTACTCTCTCTTGGAGAGATCCATACAAAGTTTGGCAAAACAATAAGAAATAAGATAAAGAAATGATTACACCCTTTCTTAGATCTAAAAACCTCGATCTTGCCGACTCCTTGTTTGAATCTTCTTCTTCTCCTTCCTTGAAAAGCCTTCGAGAATTTCTGCAGGATCTCTCTCTCTTCAATTTGTGGAAAGATGGATAAAATAATGGAATATGGTAGTGGCTGATTCTCATGTGGTCTCCTTAGCCTTATATAACATTTTCTGAACTTGGAGATCAAGTCTTTTATTTTCGGCGCCCACTAAGCTACTAACTTCTAATTTCTAATTCTGTGATTCTGAACTTGGAGACCAAGTTATTCTAATTTTGGCACCCACTAAGCCCACTAACTTTCCATATTTAGCAGTTTTTCAGGCTGATGCGGCCATTGTAGGATGTACAGAATTATATATTCCGAATTTGGATTTGTTTCCTTCATGAAAGTTGTAGATCTCTTTGTCCTGGTTCCGTCAAGCTTTGAATCACCCAAATCGGAGTTCGTATGACCAAGATATGGCCAAAATACGAACTGTGTGTCGCTGAGTGCGGACGAGTGCGGCCCGAGTGCGTCCGCACTGCGCTCGGATTTCTGTTTCTGTGTCTGATGGCTGAGTGCGTCCGCACTGGGCTCGGTTTCTCTGTTTTGCTCTGAAATTCAAACGGGATAACTCATGATCCGTAACTCCGTTT
>JAJGRW010003768.1:5000-17307 GCA_025461045.1 Carex parvula | reverse complement strand
CCTAACAAAGCCAAAAGTCAAAAGAGGTATAATTTTATTTTAAACATAGCAGGGTAAAATGGTAAAGCTGCATGATTTGAAAGGTTAATAAATTAGCTAAACTCTAGCACTAGCATGCATAACAGCATTTTGCATTAAGGTCAAGCATTTTTCACTAAAAGACAAAAGGAAGACCCAGTACCGTGACAAAGTGTGATTCAAAGCAGAAAAGTCCAAAGTCAACATTTTTTCACTAAAATAAACTATAGACACTTAGTAGGGGCTATATGCAAAATGACTTTGGATAATTAAGCTGTATAGAGCAGATTAAAAAACTTGATCCCAATTTCACGAAGGCAATCTTAGTGTGGTCAGATACGCTTCAAGTCACTGAATCTTGGGCCCCACGAATCAGGGAAACAACTTACAAGTAGCAATTTCCTCCATACTACTACATGAAAGGGAAAACCAAAAACAGTGAAAGACGAAAATTAAAACCTATTTTAATGGAGGTAATGCGGAGGCCACAAGCCTTGAGAAGAACGCCTATGCTACTGGCGGTGACACCCTTGCCGAGGCCACTCACCACCCCTCCTGTTACCACTACATATTTCATCTTTCTTCCTTTGAGAGAGAGAGAGAGAGAGAGAGAGAGAGAGAGGAGAGGGGGGAGGGTTTAAGAATTGAATTGAGATTTTCATTTTGAGAGGGGTTGCGGGTCGTTAAATACACTCTCATCTCGGATGCTGTGGGGCCCACACTTTCTGACGTCACACCCGGCCCAAAAGGAAGAATATTTCTTATATAGACAAATATTATAAAATAAGAGAGACACTATCTCAGTTTTCTCGATGCATGGAAAGACCTATATAATTTTTACTGATTTAAAGTTTTTTCCCACTTGCTCTCCTCTGTTGCTCGTCAATTTGAGTGAAATATTGTATCAGAATATTTCTATTTGGAAGAATTTGTGTTTAGAGACGTGATATCTATCTCTCTCAGACTCAATCTATGATCAAATCTCTCAACTAGTGATTTTTTATCGAGACCACCTTCTAGAATGTCACTAGTGCATTTATAACTGACACTAATTGATGCATGCAAATCTTTATACCTAACATACCAAGTCTTTATAAATACTAAGCATATCAACTCTTTATGAAAACTGGACAACTAGCATTAGTTGGGTTTTAGTTGAAATTGCAATCTTCTATAAATATTTTGATTCAAAATAGAACTAGCTAGTATAAAATATAAGAATTCATTGATTTTGAAACTTCTATTAATAGCAATAAGACTTTATACTCAGCATATTATGTCTTTAAAAGATTCAAAGTGCAAGTCTTTATATCCAGCATATCAAGTCTTTATACCTAGCGTATCAAACTTTTATATCAACTGTTTAAAATGTTCAAAGTGCAAGTCTTCAATACATACGGTTTCGGATTCGGGAGAAGAGAGAGAGAGGGGGGGAGAGATGAGGCGGTAGTACAGTTGGCTAGGAGACAAATATTATAAAATTAGAGAGAAAAAGTATCTCAGTTTTTTTCGGTGCATAGAAAGACCTATAGAACAAAAATCGATTGATCGGTGGAAAATGAACCGAGTCAGGGTGCGTCCCTAGACGATTGGGAGGTGATTTTGGTGATCCGAAAAAACAAAAAAAATTGAGAAAATATCGAGAAAAACCCCAATCTCTCTTGACGATCAAGAAGGAACCTGCGACGATCCATTCTTCTCTCTCGATTCTGATCTCAGCCCGTTCCCTACACCCCCAATTTTGCTTGTGCAGATCAGAGACGAGAAATTAACGAAAGAAAAGAGGGTTTGAAGAGGACAATGGCGGCTCCTCGATTCAACCTGATAACTGATCTCGAATTACCTTTACGGGCATTATCTGAGGCAATCTCGACACTAATGGCGTCACTCAATGAGTTGAGCAAGGTTAACAAGGGAGTTGTTGTGGGGGACTCTATCAAAGCGTTATCTCGAGCTTTGACGTCAGCCCATAGATCCACGACTCTAACCTTTCAACATGCCGGAAACCCTATTGGCGCAAACCACATGCCGACACGGGACTGGCATAGTCGTGCAGAGATCGGTCCAAACAAAGCTTGCAGAACTCAAAAGAGCGTCGTCTCTATTTGACCCTCTGTGCTTCAAGTGCGGTGACCGGGGACACTTAGCGACGCAGTGTTACAACGTCGATACTGTGTTTCTTTGCAATTGCCATGGCCACCGATCCTCTCAATGTCGTACAATCACCTATCTCGAGCTCTCCAAATCTGGTCCACTGCTCTCAGAAATTCCAATCGGTTAATTTTTCAGAGATTCCAATCCATACTCCACAACTCCTTGGTACTGGTTACGAGTCACACCACAATTTCATACCCACTGGATATGAGGTATCGACTATGCCGTCACTCAAGAGGATGGAGACGGAGTTAGCAGAATTGAAACACAAAATAGCATTGATGGAAAAGACGATATGAACTGGAGATGGCCATGGCAGTATGAATGCTCACATTCATCCAAGTCAAACCAATTTGGAAGTGAATGAGGTTACTAACACAGCACAACAGAGCAGTGTGATACATATTGAGATGAGAACATAAAGGAGGTGCATGCAACAACAATTGTAAAGAAGGCAATTATAAGTCCTAAGAAAATTTCAGATAGTGAAATAAATGAAGTTGGAAGGGGATTCAAAGGGGTTGCATCAGTAAAGGTAAAAATGATGGAGATACAAACAACAAAAGAGGGTATTGAAGCTGCAAGAAAGAAAACAGCTAGTGTAACGAATATTGAAGGGGACTTAGAAGGTGTTGACCAAGTAGATGCAACTGATGGAGGAGATACAAGAAACAAAAACTGGTTACATGCACATCAAGGGGTTGCCGAGGAGGCCAGGATATATCCTGAGTGGTCCTTCTTTACTCTTCAAGGAAGACGAAAAAGGTGGTTATTTGCGTTCATGGAAGAACAAGAGACTGAGGGTGCTAAGACTATCTGTGCTAAAGAAAGAAAATCTTACACATGAAACTGAAAATGAAGCGATCTAAGGAGGTAGTTTGCGTCTGAGGAAGAGTGGGGACGAAGTGGTGAGAAAATTATTTGCATAGTTCAGCAGATTAAAAGATGATGAGGTTATCCAAGTATAGAGTGTTAGAATTTGTTGTTACATTTACTGATTTTACACTTTGTTTGTATTTCTCTTAATAATGTTTAGAGTTTACTAGTACAAAAAGGTTTACCAGTTGTAATAATGGTTAGAGTTTTTTTTACTTCATTTTTGTAACTTTAACAGTTTCGAAATGAAACGGGCCTTGCATCCTTTTTATCAAAAAAAAAAGAGAAAGACCTATAGAATTTTACCGATTTAAAGTTTCTTTTTCCACTTGCTCTCTCATCAAATCTCAAACTGCCTCTCAAACTCAATCTATGATCAAATCTCTCAACTAGTGATTTTTTATCGAGACCACCTTCTGGAATGTCACTAGTGCATTTATAACTGACACTAATTGATGCATGCAAATCTTTATACCCAACATACCAAGTCTTTATAAATACTGAACATATCAACTCTTTATGAAAACTCGACAGCTAGCGTTAGTTGAGTTTTATTTGGAATTGCGATCTTCTATAAATGTTTTGTTTCAAAAGTAGAACTAGTAAAATATTAAAAATTCATTGATTTTGAACTTCTATTAATAGTAATAAGACTTTATACTCAGCATATCATGTCTTGAAAAGGTTCAAAGTGCAAGTCTTTATATCTCACATATCAAGTCTTTATACCTAGCGTATCAAACTTTTATATCAACTCTTTAAAATGTTCAAAGTGCAAGTCTTCAATACATACGGTTTCGAATTGGGATTGAGATCAGGAGTTTGATTCTGAAAAGAGAGGGATGAGATAAGGAGTTAAGGGATCAAAGAATGTCTTTAGTGGCGGAGGAGGTGAAGGAGAGAGATCAGAGAAAAGAGTAGAATAAAGGATCGTGGCAACAGAGGTGAAGAACAAAAGGTGGGGGTCATGGTCTCTGTTAGTTATGTGTTCTAAAAGTTATTTTATGTTGATTAATTTTACATGTTATGTTTATGAATTAGACGTTATATGCATTTTATTCCATGAGTTTTATGTTTATCTTTGAAAGTGTTCAAGAAGATGCTTTTAGCTTAAATCATAGAACTCTATATGATAACAAATATAAATCTCTAAAACGTTCACAAACTTGGTTATTAGCATAGAACACTAATATACCATGATAGTTTGTCATGTTGATTAAAGTACATTGTAGTTCTATAAATGTTGATAAAAGTTTATCGTTTAATAGCATGAGTATATGAAATGTTTCATATATTGAATAGACCCAACAGATAAAAACATTATATGGATTATGTTTGTGTCATTAATATTTTCATTGTGTCTCAGAATTCTAAGATATGATATGCATTTCTTTTTCACGTGAGAAGTGTATAATGTAATTAATATTAAAGCTACTCATTAATAGTGGTGATAAAATATTAGTTTTTTATATATAACTTGTGCGGGAGAAAGTTATGTATCAATAGTATCATTGCCCCTCATCTATAATGAGTAATGATATTTTATGGGCATCTTGGTAAGGTATAATTATAATGCATGCATATAACTGAAGTGCAGTTATATATTAATAATTTACTTAAGAGGACCAAGAAACGAATATAATACAAAGATGACACATCCTACTTTGTATAATATTCATAATATCATGTGGTAAGGAATAGACACAAGTGATGTTATTTGTAACATTACTTTAAGAGATCGTGTATTGTAACATGATACTTTACATCTGTGTCATTTGGGTAACTATAATGTATAGCTAGTATCGTTTATAGTTCATGGTAATAAAATATTATTATGCCATTACCAACATGACATAGATCCCACATGGTCACACCAATAAGGAATTAATTAGAAAGACTAGCTCCTAGATTTATTTGACATGTGTGACATGGCTAAGAAATGAGTTTCTCTACTTAAACATGAGATAAATAATTATGAGGATAATTATGAGATATTTTGGATTTAATTAAATGATTAATGAAATCCAAATATCGAGAAAGATCAAAATGGAAGAAGCTTTGTGAGCCACAAAAAGGAGTTTCTTTGTAGGCAGCAAAGAGTTTGTATTTCCACCGTAATTTCTGTGAACGAACTTAAACGAGCATATCTCATCAACCGTAGCTCCGTTTTCAGTATTCTACTACTTTTCGGAAAGCTTACGAGAAGAACTACAATTTGATGTAAAATAAGTTGTAGGTATATGCCGCATGCAGTATCACGTAGTGCGCTGTTGGGCCAAAATAGACTAATTTTGGCCCAGATTAATTAAGAAAATTATAGAGAACATGTCTAGGTCGGTGGAGACTCTTCTAGACAGCATGAAAGCTATTTAAAGAGGTCCCTACTACCTAGGATTTCAATCTAATCATTATTCATCTTCCTTAGAGAGCAAAACCTTGTCTCTTCCATTTTGATTTCTCATGTGTTGAGAATCCACAAATCCTAAACTTCAAGATCTAGTTCTATTAGAGAATTGGGATTAAGGAGCTACTGAATATACTCTCAGCAATAGAAACTTGGTTTGCAAGGCGTTTTTAATGCCGTTTCGACAAACGAAGATATCCAAGAGATCTTGAAGAGAATACGATTTCTCTCTACTTATCAAATTGACAATTTGATAGAGGTCTATCCAAATCTTCTTTATATATAGATTTATGATGGACGAATGAGTACACAAATATTTGTGCTTAAGAATGCTAGCATAATAAAGTAGATCCATGGACGCTTGAAAAGGATTAATTTACCACTTTGACGCATCTTGAAATCCTTATACTCATGGTGGCATCTGGAGAAGAGAGAGAGTCTAGCAGCTAGAACTAGCCTATTTCGATCGATCGACGAGAGAGAGGAGAGAGATAGAAGGGAGATGGGGGCAGTAGTAGTACAATTAGTTAGGAGAAAAAGTCTTAAAACTGTGGTTACTCAAAGGTGAAAAATTCGAGCCTCGCTCACTACTTTGCCGCTTCTGCGAAGCTTTTCGAAAAGAGAGAGTTCAAAATCAAATATTTTATTTTTTATGAGAGAGAAAGAAATAAATTATAAGAGGTGGTTACTAGAATGAAGTTTGGGGACAACTTGAGAGATTGAATCCATAATGCATTACCCTCCTTTTTCTTTTTTTTTTAACCTTTGCAAAATCTCAAACTATACCTTTTTTTAAAACAAACCACATTACTTTCATATTCTAGTATTATGTCATATCCAATGTATAACTAGCTTGGTTGCCACCATTCTCTCCTCTGAACAATAGAAAGATGTACCAAAATTTAATTTAATTTTTAAATAAAACAATGAAATGATATACCAAAATATATAATTTAACTAGAGTGAGTCTATGATACTATGCATAGCACAGATTAGTCCGTACTACGGAGCCATATTTTCATTTTGAAAATTCTAATGGTCGATCCGAACCGTTCAACGTGATCTCCACATGAATATGTACTTGCAGACTAAATTTTATATTTTTTCGAATTTTTTTACTATATTTTAAGATAGGTAGAAAATCACTTGATCTGAAAATTCTGGACCATCCAAAAACAGTAATTTTCTACCTATCTAAAAAAATAGTAAAAAAATTCTAAAAAATAAAAAATTTAGTCCACAAGTATATTCTCATATGGAAATCATGTTGAACGGTTCGGATCGATCGTTAGATTTTTTAAAAACGAAAATATTATCTGTAGTAAGGACCAATTCGTGCTATGCATAGTACCATAGACTCACTCATTTAACTATTATAATTTAATAGTTGGATTGATGGAACTTTTACCGATTCAAACTATAAAAAGTCTATAAGTCCATCTATGCATCGAAACATATAGATATTATTTCTCTTTTTCTTTCTTATTTTATAATATTTTATATAAATAGAAAATTCTCGGCCTAAAGTCTAACAAAGAGTTGCAAAAAATTTGAGATCAATGAATCGTCATCCTTAAGGTGTAGCGTTTTACTGACAAGTGGTCCTTATCAGAGAAACAAAAAAAAAAAAAAGAGGAATATTTTAATATGTGGGTCTCTGGTTGTGTCAATGCCTCGTCAAAAGAATTAATGTATTCATTTGTTTAATTACTTTATATAGAAAAAAATGAAAGAAAATAAAAGAATATGTTCTATTTTTAGTTTCTTCATATGAATGTGAAAAGCAGGGGCGAACTCACGTAGAGGGTCAATTAACCCAATTCATTTTCAAAACTAATTATTATATATGTTATTTTTGTATATTTTATAGTTAAATGTTAAGAGTACCTAAAAAATGACCCTCATATATAGATTTTCTAAAAATTTTATATATTGGACTCCATTCATTTTTTAAGAAAAATAGACTATTAAATGTGTACAACTTGGGGACTTATAGCATTTTTGACCCCCAAAATTCGGCCTCCGCCCATGATGAAAAGGATAAACTTCTCCAATATAATATACATATAATATATCCTGGAATCAGGACGAGGTTTTGACAAAAATCGTTATCAGGTTTCCCCAAAATATTACAATTACTTGTAAGAAATCAAACCTAGTTAAGGTTATCTCTTCTAAAAAAAAAACCCAAAAATTGTAGGCCCAAAAATTGAGATACTTAATTTTTTTTTTTTGTTCTTTCATTTGATGTCTATTTTTCTATGGTTACAATTTTTTAGTATATTATATATTTTAAGCAATGTGTGTTGTACTCATGTCTTGTGTACTGATTAAAACATGATTGGTATATTATATTTTTGGAATTAAAAGCTTCATTGGAATCCACACTTATGGAAAATAAAACCAGGGAATATATTCTATTCTTGTCTATTCCTTTTTGTTACTTTTTGCTTTCTATCCTGCTTTTTTTCTTTTTTGAAAACATAAGAAGATGTTCTCACTACTTTTTATGTGATTTCACACTTTTCACACGACTCAAGGTCAAAAGTACTTTTGGTAAAAAAATATATATATATATATATATAGAGAGAGAGAGACCGCATAACAAATTAGAGTTCTGGAATTAGAAACTTCTATTGTTGTTATTATTCATCGTCTTCACACCATTGTTATTATTGTTATTATTATTATTGTTATTGTTAGTAATGTTATTGTTGTTATTATTATTATTGTTATTATTGTTATTGTTATTGTTGTTATTATTATGTAGTATTATTATTATATATTATACATTATTTTCCTATGTTAGTCTTGTCAATTTTTGTATTATTTTTTGTTATATCATCACCATCATTATCATTAGTTTTAATAGTATTAATAATTGTAATAGCTATTATTAATAGAGGAGGGTTCAAATGCTGCCTCTATTTAAAAAAAGTTTAATAACTCAAAATTTGAAACTTCAAAATCAAATAAAACCGTTAGATGTGATCTATGTTATTTTCACTATGTGCTCATAAAAAATTATGACATTCCAAGTTTATTTTATTTGTCACCAAGAGCTTGTAAAAATGTATTGATGTGGATAATTTCTATACATTGATTTTTCAACTTATTGAGCACATAGTGAAAATTAAAATGTGATAATTTTTTATGAGCACATAGTGAAAATAACATAGATCACATCTAACAATTTTATTTTTGACATTTATGTTTTAAATTTTGAGTTATTAACGTTTTAATTTAAAAATGGAGGAATGGTGGAGGCACAAAGAATAAAGGCATTTGAACCCTCCTCTAATTAATTAGTGTTGTTTATATTGTTAAAATTTCAATCTATATTATTATTGTTTAGTATTAGTATTAGTATAATAATAATAATAATAATAATAATAATAACAATATTTTTTATTATTATAATGATCAATGTCCAAATTTATTACTATTATATTATAGGATCAATCATTGAATATACTATAGGTTTCTAGTGTGTTGAGATATTATGGCCAGATTACAATAACCAAATGATGATGTTAACTCCTGAGCAATTAGATCCGTTAATGAAAAATTAATTAACATTATCTCCTTTGATGAAAATTATTTAACATTATCACGTTTGATTAATCAATCATGTTCATACTTCCAACCTAGTTGCATGATAGCAATAGATACTTTGCTCCAAATTATAATTTTATCCTTGTACTTTTTAATTGTCCCTATGTATGATCAATTGCACTTTTTTTTATGATCAAGTAGTCGAAACAAACGGCTCACCCAATGTCTTGTTATATTAATTTCATGAAAACAAATGTTTGCTAACTTTTTTTAGTCTACAACTAGAGTCCTATTATATATAGTGTTGCACCATATTCAAAATTTCTAAAACACAAGGGATCATTTCCAAATTTTATATTTTTCTATTTTTTTAGTGAGAATGGTTCAAATGTTTTTATTTATTTTGTGTATTCATCATGCTTCTATTATTGAAATTTCTAATAACCAAAATATAAAAACTTATATGTTAAAATAAAACCGTCAGATATGATCTATATTATTTTCTCTATGTGCACATAAAAAGTATTATTACATTTTAATTTTATAAGAATAAATACATTGAAAAATTGACATTCATAATTTATCCATATCAATGTATTTTTGTAAGATCTTGATACAAATTAAAACAAAGTCAAAATGCCGTAATTTTTTGTATATGCATAGAGAAAATAATACGATCAAATCTAAAGATTTTATTTTAATATTTGAATTTTAAATTTTAAGTTATCAACGTTCAAAAAGTGAAGACACGGTGAAAACAAATAAAATGAAGATATTTGAACCATTTCTTTTATTCTATTAGATTGTAAAAAGGAAAATAAAAGTTAATTATGTTAATCTCTCTTTCAATCAATGTTGTAAATAGCGCCGCTATAGTGTTTTCGGACCGAAAAAGCTATGATGCTATGGCCATATAGCGCCGCTATAGCGCGCTATTTCGTACTATAGCGGCGCTATATTGCCATAGTGCCGTTTTTTTCAGCCGTTCCGACACAATAAACACTATATAAACCTTTGCTTTCAATACATTTCTTTCCTTCATATTTTTTAATGTTCTCCTCCTTTATTTCAACTTCATGAACCAAACAAGATGTTGGAGCTTCCAAGAAAAATTAAAATTCATGGTGTGATTGATTGATATCGATTTATGAAACCACAAATAATGTCACATGCAACTCCTAGTACCCTTGCTTCGTAAAGTGTCATCAAATTTTAGGTGATGATAGGGCTTGTTTAGATGTATTGGTGAATATAATAAGAGATCTCCTGACATCCTTTCAGATTTAATTTTCAATCAAATTGCCTTCTAAAATGTCTTCAAATTCAAGCTTTTAATTCTGTAAACTTTAATACACAATTATGTACTAATTTCGAGTCTGTAAATTTAACTACCTCTCAGACTCAATTTTGAGTCAAATCCTCTAGCTACTAACTTTTGACCAAGATCACCTTCTAGAAGGTCGCTAGTTTTTTTTACGGTTAGCGATTTTTGCATCAAACTCTTTAATTCTAAACTTTCTAGTTTATTAAACTTGCTTTATGTGTATGTAAAGTGTTGATTTTAAATTTGTAAATTTTGCTCCAAGTGTCCTTAAAGTGTTGATTTCAAGTATATAAACCTAACAACCAATTTTAATATTTTTTTTCTCTTTTTAGATATAGCGCTAGCTGCTACATCCTATTCTTTAAATTCAAGTTTCAAGTTCTGTACACCTTACTCCACAGGTCTATATAGGAATGGCAATGGGCCGAGCCCACGAGTATTTTGCTAAGCCCATGCCTGGCCTGCTTGTTAAAAACTGACGGCCCACCTGCCTGGCCCAATCTGATGTGCTTAAAAATCTATGCCCGGCCCGCCCATAGGCCTTTCCCCAAGCCCATGCCTGCCTGTCCTGTCCATACCCGTTGGCCCAACCATATTCAATCACATCAAATAGACCATACAAGACAACAAAACAATTCATAATATGATTTTTCTAATGGAAGAAAAAATAATTCGTAGTTTAACAACAAACAATAGTGTGATTTTGCTACTAAAACACAAAATTATTCATAGTTTAATAGCAATAAAGGCTGTTGTTTTGCTTGTTCTTTTTAACATAAAGACCCATGGGCTGCCTGTGGGCTTCGGCATAAGCCCAGGCCTGCCTGGCCCGTCCTTACCTGGCCCATCACAGCGTCAGACCGACCGGGTAAAGGACGGACCGGGCGAGTAAGACCGGGTCGCCGGGCCAATTGGACTTTTCTGCCATCCCTAGGTCTATAAAGTGTTGATTAAAAGTCTGTAAGTCTAACAAGTAATCTAAATTTTTATCTATTTCGATCTAGCGCTAGCTGCTGCATCGAGTTTATTTATTTTAATCTTTCCAATTAGGATCTCATTTAAAAGAGAAAAACAAGTACTAGTTGATGTTCGTAGTTTTAAATTCATAATACTAGATTGTCAAAAATATTAACGAGGTTGAACGGAAAAAAAATATATATATAAAGAGAGATGAATGATGAGAAAAAAATACAAATAATCCAAATAAAAAAGATATTGAAGTCTAAAAAAAAGTGGACTTGAGGAGATGTTTTTTTTGTTGAACCCACAATAGAGCTCACCATTCATCATTTTTATTCTTTTGTTGAGCTGTTCTTTTTGTGCAGCCCATAGTGCTAAGAATCCCTCTTTTCTCAAACCCTAGACGCGACTCACGTTAAACGGAACTCAGAGTGATTTTATGCACGTGATCTCCTCTCCGACTCCCCACCCAAACACGATGAGCAGCCCAACACTCTCCTACTCCAACATGCAGTTGTCCGACTCCTTTATCTTCGTTCGTGAGCCAATCACCCGTGGCTGTTAATGGTAAGCAACTAAGTATTAATACTATTTTTTTATCATGTTGAATGTTTTTATCTGATATTCGATTAGTTAACAGGTTTCAATCTGATTAGCTAGCTATTTGAACACGATTAATATTGTCTTATATTGACAGATATTGAGTCTGCTTTTGTCTACATCATTTTCTCTATGTACACGTAAAATATTATGACATTTTGCTTTTTCTATTAGTATTAAGAGTTAATAAAAATAAGAATAAATTTATGATGTGCTATAAATATAATTTTTTTGTGGTGATTCGATTAAGTAATTTGATTAATCATTTGAATATGGAACATTGAACTTTGAGTCAAAAGCAAGGTTCTAAATAGCGATTATAGCGCTATAACTTTTAAGGTCCGAAAAAGCTTTAGCGCAGCTATAGCGCAACCATAGCGTTATAACTTTTGAGGTCCGAAAAAGCTATAGCGCAG
>JAJGRW010003767.1:0-32966 GCA_025461045.1 Carex parvula | reverse complement strand
TTTTAATTTGTTTATGGCTTGATTTAATGTGAGACTTCAAGTATTATTTCCAGTAGAAAGATTAAATCCTGGGTTTTTAGTTGGTGTTCTTGAGAAATTACTTTTCACCTTCTCTTTCATGAGAAAAGGTGTTGATGTTTCTCTTGTGTTGTTGTTTTTGATAAGAAGAATATACCTCTGATAAAGAAAATGAGATCTCAGAAAGTGACTGTAGAACTAACATGGAACTGTACTTATTTCAAAAAAAAAAAAAAGCATGGAACTATACAGGGAACAAAAGCAAAAACCAGTCAGTACCCAAATGTACTGGTACCTAAAACCCTGCAATCTCAGCAAAGCTGTTACATTAAATTAATTTCTTGCTTTGTTTTGCCAGTTACTTGTGTATCTGAGTGTTGATTGAGACTTAATCAAGCCTAAAAATATATAGTTCTGTTATCGATTTGATAAAATGTTGGCCAGGTCTGGTCTGGCCATGATCAAATTGTGTTTTTTGCTATTTCATTTGGATGCTTGATTAAATTAATATTTGGCAAGCTTGACTAAACATAAAAGTTATGGATAAATGGAGTTATAATATGAAAAAAGAAACACTTGACTTTGTCTGTAGACTGTTACCCATTCTCATGATATTGACTTCTCATGTCTCTTAGTCTCCAGTTACATAGTATGCTTTTTCTTCTTTATGATCCGGATCTTAATTTACCGTGACACTTCATGGTGTGATTATTTGCGTAATGGATCAGTGTGGTCCCATGTGAGCTTGATTTGTACCTTTGTAGAAATCAGCCACATAAATAGCCGCATTAAAAGCGCCATCAGGAATACGACTCTGTGCATGTGCCTTACTAATTGCTAGCATGCCTCTTCAATGACTACTTGATTAAGCATGCTTATTTGATGGCTGGCTTTTTTTTGTGAATCTTACTTTCTGTGGCATTTCCTGTATGGCCTTTTCTGTGTTGCATTGCCAACTCAAACCAGAAATTCAAGGCTGGTCATGAAAATAGCAATTAAGATCAACCCAAAAACTGGGTGCCATATAATAATGGTTACCACGTTCCGTTTTAATTGCTACTTAATTAAGCATTGCCTGTATCATGGAATTTAGATCATTACATGTACATTTTTGTTCTTTAGTACGATAAAGACACGTGTAAGGCGTCTCTGCTGTCGGGCAATAATTAACACAACAACCTCGCCTATACTGTCCTGAAGTAATGAAAGACTTAGTGCTTACCTAGACAATTGCTAGCTTGTGTTAAAAAAACCCTTTTTTTTATTTCGATTAATCAGTAGGACCTGATCTTTTTGTCCATTTTCTGTTAAATTAGTGGCCCTCACTCAATGAAATGAGATTTATAGTTGTTGTGGTGTGTGCTTGTTTGGGTGTGTCAGTGTGTGCTGGTCCCTTTCACCTAACTCTTATAGCCATGATCCTTTTCCTTCATCATGCCAAGTAGGGTTTCTTTTTCTCATGTGAAACAGTGGGGGTTACTAAACTTTTATCGTACCGTTAGTACACTGGTACGTACATATAATATGAATGTGCCTGGAATAACCGAGCAATTCAATTCAATTGCACTGAGCTGAAATTCGTTCTGCATTGTAGGGTTGCTTAACAATGGCGATTTTGAGACAAGACCAACCGGTGGATTTGCAAGTGCTGCTATTGGAGAAGGGGTTGCGTCTATACCTTCCTGGAGCATAAATGGCACAGTCGAGCTTGTTTCGTTTGGTCAGAGGCAAGGCGGCATGATATTGATTGTCCCACAAGGTAACTAAGTCAAATTCAAAGCTAATATTTTGGCCATGCTGATTTGTTAAAGTAGCATTTAGCAAGGGTTTCATGCCATACTTCGCCACTGTACCAGTCAAGCTTGATTTGTGTATAATAAATACATGTACAGTTCAGCTCTAAATGAACAGTTGCCACCTTACGTACCATTGGAAGCTTTGTTTGGATTTTTTATGAGTGAGGCTATGGTACTATGCATAGCGCAGCTTGGTACTACAGATCAATATTTTTGTTTTCAAGATCCAAAATAGTTGATCTGAACCGTTCAAACACGATTTCTATATGAAAATGTAATTGCAAACTAAATTTTACATTTTTTTAAAATTTTTTACTTTATTTTAGATAGATAGAAAATCACTACTTTTGAATGGTCTGTAATCTTTAGATCAAGTGATTTTCTACCTATCTAAAAATAGTAAGAAAATTCTAAAAAATATAAAATTTAGCATCAAAGTACATTTCATATGGAGATCATATTGAGCACTTCGGATCAACTATTTAGACTCCAAAAATGGAGATATGAATCCATAGTACGGACTGAGCTATGCATAGTACCATAGCCTCACTCTTTTTTATTTATTTTGTGTGTGTTTCTTTACATACGCATACATCAAATTCTGTCATTATAAACTTATACATGATGGCGTTCCTTGTTATTTTTTTTACTAATTGAAGGTGAGCACGCAGCCCGACTAGGCAATGATGCAGAGATAAGCCAAACTGTACAATTCGAGAAAGGATCCCAATACGCGATAACATTCAGTGCAGCACGAACTTGTGCACAGATGGAGGCCTTGAATGTATCGGTGGGGTCCGCTACTCAAACAATCGAACTGCAGACTCTGTACAGTGTTGAGGGATGGGATGCTATGCTTGGGGATTCCAGGCAGCTGACGAGGAGGCCCGGCTGGCATTCAGGAATCCCGGTATGGAAGATGATCCGACATGTGGGCCCATTATCGATAGCATAGCGATCAAGAAGTTGTTCACACCCGATAGATCTGACGGTATGTAAATTTTTCATTACATTTGCTTGCTATTTGGGCTTTGGAATACCCTAGTTTTGAAGTGAAATGTGGTTTTGGGTTTGAAACATGACACATATTATTTGGATCAAGAACTAGAGAAGAGAAATTCATGTTTTTATGAGAGGGGAGATGTCTGACATTTCAGAGGCAATATTTAGCATATGTCTAGATCTTATAAAGTCTTGACATTCCTAGGGACTAGAAGAGTTAGGATTCTGACAATGGTATGGATCCCCACAGTATATTAAATCCTCGCATGTAATCTTTGACATCAAATATAATTTTTCTAATAAAAAATATGAACATTTTTTTGAACAAATATAATGTCAAGCACTCTAGTGAATGGAAGACTGGATTTTTGTGGAAAGATGCACTGTAATGGCACTGGGTTGTGTAAAACCGCGTGAATTGCACTAATTGTCGGAAAATCCATATGTTGGCATGATGAATGGAGCACTTAACTTTTGTTCACACACCTTTTTATAAAAATAAAAATAAGTTAGGGCAGTTGACTGTTGACCTCTATCATATCTATCTTAAAAGAAAAAAAAAAAGGGTTCACACAGGCTCGAGAAAAATCTTAGTTCCAAAACCCCCATAATTTTATATTGAACTACCTGCACGGACACGTGCATGGACCCTACTTGGCTTGCCACCATCTTTTGTCCATCTCACATGTGCATTGGGAATGGGTTTTTAATTGAAAGAATTTTTTTTGTTTTTCGTCCTCTCCATTTCTTGCAATAGCTGCAGATGCATGTTTTTTTTCCAATGTAAATCTCGCAACTTGCATGTTGCATGGCGTCATTTTATCATGTTTACTATAATTTGACGTGAAGAAAAAGAAAAATACAAACTTTTGAGTTCCTGTTGTTGCATATATGCATGTGAACAAAGTTTTTGCATAGAAGAACTATGATCCTCCAGTTTTTGAACAAAATGGAGAAGAGAGAGTTGGAAATATTACCTCACTGGCTCACCCTATGTTTTTTGTCCCGAGTTAAAACCCTAACACTAGGTCGCATATTTTCAGAATACAAATGATGTATACACAAAAATTAGTTTACTCTGTTATTCACTTATTCGATCTCTAATTGGTGTTTAACTAAGCTACTACGTACTGTTCTCTTTTTCTGTATCAGATAATGAGGTGTTAAATTGGGACTTTGAGGAGGGCCCATGGATGTTTCCAAACACTTCTCTTGGCATTCTACTACCAACAAACCTTGATGAAGAAACCTCCCCCCTGCCTGGCTGGACAGTTGAGTCGAACCGTGCCGTGCGGTTCATCGACTCAGCCCACTACTCGGTCCCAGAAGGAAAGCGTGCTGTTGAACTGCTCTCCGGCAAGGAAGGCATAATTTCCCAAATGGTCCAAACTTCCCCTAACAAGCAGTACAACCTCACATTCACCCTCGGTTCGGCCGGCGACAAATGCCAACCACCATTAGCCGTAATGGCATTTGCCGGTGACCAGGCACAGAATTTTCACTACTCGCCGGTTGGTAACGCGACTAGCCAGGCCGCCAACTTGACGTTCACAGCCCGGGCCGAGAGGACACGTGTCGCCTTTTACAGTGTGTACTATAACATGAGGAGTGATGATCATAGCTCTCTTTGTGGGCCTGTTCTGGATGAAGTTAGGGTTTGGGGGCTTTCTGGGGCTGTTGGGCTGAGTGCAAGTGGGTCTAAATTTATTGGGCTTCTTATGGGCCTGGTTGTTAGCTGGGTTTTGCTGTAGGTAAGGGAGGTAATATGTTTGTTGAGTTTTGGGTTTGAATAGTTGTAGTTTGTTAAAGGAGGATTTGTAAACAAATCATGGCAAGGAAGCCTGGGGATTTATGGAGATGGTTGTGAACTCATGATATATTAGTAACTAGTAAAAGTTTGCTAGTATGATATTTTCATCCTGCTTGTATGGAAATATATCATAATTTTGCAATTTATGTCTCTAATATGAGACAAGAAAGTTTTTGACATGTCTAGATTTTTTATTACTTTTTTCAAAAAATGTAGATGTTTGTAAAAAAATGGGGTGACAAGCATAAAATTGCAACTACAAATGAATGCAAGTGAATATCTACTCAATTTATTTTATTTATTAACATTCTAGCAGTTTTTTCATCTTACAAAATTTTAATCGAAATTTTATTTTTACGAATTTGAGAGCCAGATTTTAAAAATAAGCAGAAGACGAAAAAAGTGTAAACTCAAAATTTGTAACCGATCCTCCCCTTACTGGAGTCCATATCCTCTGAGGTAACATAATATCTTTGTTTAAATCCGGACTGTTCAATTAGAATTAAGGTCAATTCAGCTTGAGAATGAATGAACATGCTTCTTTAATATTTGTGTGAATTCTAATTAGATTGCCGTAGGAGCGGAGTCAGACTTTCGTACTATGAGTGTCAAAAACATATGGGGATCAATTATATAAATTTTTTCTTCAGAAAATTAGAGTCAATTTACAATTTCATAACATTTTACTCTAAATTATATAGAATATCATATATAAATTAAAAAAAATGACGGTCAATTGATCCCCATACAATCAATGTAAATCCGCCTCTAACTGTCCGGATCTAAATAAATATATATATTTAAGAGATAAATTTACCTTTCCTGCTACTTCCTTCTGATTTTGACGGCATTACGTTACTCCAAACTTCAATTGATCTCCACGAAACAACAAATCTCACCCATCTCATTGATCCCAAATCAAAGCATTATTCAACTTAATCCCCTCCATCTCCTCCCTCCGCGGTCCGCCTTCCTTTCTTTCTTCCTTTTCTACGAATTGTGTCAGTTCGAGACTACGGAGGAGGATGACGGCGAAAAATTTCTAGTGCGTCCATCTAAACTTTTGAAATAACTAATTTTTCCATCAACACACCACAATATTCAATATCTCCATACAAATTTAACATTATTTTTTATCCTCTTTTAACTATTTAACATTTTATTTAATTATTTTAAATATTAAATTGACCAATAGACCTTATAATTTCAATGGATATGTCCATTATTTTTGAATGTCCTCTTTCTCCCTCCTCCATGGAATTTGTATATCTCTCCTTCAATCTCTGCTCTCTGTTTCTCTTCTTGTTTCCTGTTAATATCATCTCCTCTCTCAATTCTACCGATCCTCTACTAAAAGTAGATGATTTCACACGCTATTTTTCAAGTATTAATTTGATCCTCTTTGCTCATACTAAGTCATTACAATTTCAATAATAACCATTCAAAAATTCCTAGATAATTTCAACTTTTCGGTCTCTTATTATGTACACTAGAATTTATTTCGAAAAAAAATGAATAGGAAATATGAACCGAGTTCTACGAGCAATTTTATAACAACACTTTTCTTTGTTTTTTTTTTTGCTCCAAATTTCACCATATTTTTTTTTTTGCTTTAAGACAAGCCCGTAGGCAATATTACATAATTAAAATGTTGTTGAATAAATAAGAAACAGTAAAAAAAAAATACTGGATACCCTGCCGTACCAATCTCAAAATACCAACACTTGGTCGATTTTCTAATAGAAAGAAAAGTAAATCGATTAAGGTCGCACCTGGAGCAGAAGCGGTTAGAAGCGAGAGCAGGTTGGGTCCGATGCTCATCCGACTCAAATTTGGATCCGATGGGTTTCGGGACCGTCTGATCTGCTTTAAGATTCATGCGCACGAATTTTAAAGCAGACGTGAAAATTGCGGGTGCGAATCTTAAAGCAGATCGGACGGTCATCGAACCCATCGAACTCACTTTGAGTCCGATGGGCATCGGACCCAAATTGACCTCGTTAGAAGCCTGTTAATGCAACTGAAAAATCAGACTGTACAACTGTACGAGGTCCTTTACATTTTTTTCACAATGAAACGAATAACAAAGGGGGAAAAATAATAGTATATAATCTGTTGTGAATCAATCAGAAATGGTAATGACGTCTTTCTCCAGTGGAGTAGTACCCCTCTGAATTTTTTTATTGGTTGTTATTTATAAGTTCTCGAATTGTTGCCATGTCTGTTAGGAGGCGGTGGGGATCGGTAAAATTGAAAGAGAATGTGGTATTAACTGGAGCAAGAAGAGAAACAGAGCACAAAGATGGTGATGAGGAGAGAGAGAGATTCTATGGAGGGAGGGAGAGGATATTCAAAAATAATGAATATGTCCATTAAAATTAGAGGGTATATTGGTCAATTTAAAATTTAAAATAATTAAATAAAATATTAAATAGTTAAAAGAAGATAGAAAAGAATAATGTTAAATTTGTATGGAAATATTGGATGTTTCAGTGTTTTAAAACACTAAGAAATTGAATATTTCAAAAGTTTAGACAGACACAATAGGAATTTTCCTTTTTTCTTATTTTTAGGAGTACAGACAAAAGATTCAGCCGCCAAGTAATCCATGAAATAAGTACGTCAGCAATTGGCCGAAATTTTTATTAATAGAAAATAAAATAAAAAATATCGACATTGAAGAATGTTTTCGATGGAATTCGAGATGTAGCAAAAACGTGATGGTCCATAACGTTCAGGGCACTGTAGCTGGACGTTAACCATAACGTCTAGTTAATTTGATCGCTAATGATATCTAATTAATAAAAAACACTGTAGCTGGACGTTATGGACTATAACGTCCATAACGATCCAGTTACAGTGTAGCAAACTGAAGCAATAAAAAAAAAAACACTGTAGCTGAACGTTATGGACTATAACGTTCAGGTACAGTGTTTTTTATTAATTATATATCATTAGTGATCAGATTAACTGGACGTTATCGACCATAACGTACAACTATAGTTCCCTAGACGTTATGGACCATCACGTTTTTGCTATATCTCGAATTCCAGCAAAAACGTTCTTCAATAGATATTTTTTAATTTTATTTTCTATTAATAAACATTTCGGCAGTAATTGGTCTGACATTTTTATCCAAAGTTTAATACAAATTATTATTTATGCCCAGATTCTGAGCCAATATCGAAAAATGCTCAAGCCGGTCATTTTCTGGCCGGCTTACCCTTTTTTTTTTAAACCCGCATTTCACCCTATATATACCTCCTTTTTCTCTCTCCTCCTCACAACTCTCTCATCTCTCAACCGAATTTCTCTCTTCTTTGAGGTAATTTTTTTTATCCAATTTAAATTTAAATTTATTTATTTTAGGGTTTAGGGTTTAGGGGTATGGATTTAGAGTAATTTGTTGTAATTTAGTGTAATTAGCACATTTGACCAATATTTAGTGTATTTTGGTCTTTTTTTACCATAATTAGGCTAATTAAGCGTAATTTAGTGTAATTAGTGTTCGCACAAAAGTGTATCACAAAGTTTCAATACAGCGAGCTGTAGCTTTTAAACCTTATTCAACTTTCGACTAAGATTGCAAGTGCACAATCCCGTCGTATAGTCTAGTCGGGTATCGATCCACAGGGACGACTCAATTTCTGAATTCCTACTTTACTTAGCTAAGTACTAGAAGTTTGAAATGGTTGTTTGTGTTTGTTTATGTTTCCTAAGTTCAGTAACAAATTCAATGACATAAAGTAAAAGCAATTAAATGTTTGGTTTTGGACTATTGTATTGTATAAAAGGCGTTTCAAGGGTTTCAGATTTCATTTTCAACTTTGCTGCTCTAGACCTGCCACGCGGCTCGCATACTCTCGTATGCGACCCGCGTGGCCCTTAAGCGACTCTGGACCTGCCACGCGACTTGCATACTCTCGTATGCGAGCCTTGTGATGCGACCCGCGTGCTCTCACACGCGACCCGCATGGCCCCTTGAGCTGAACCTGCACATGTCTGTTTCTGGTTGTTTTAAGTCGTGTAAGGCTCGATTGACCGTACCTAATGTTACTAAACCTCAACTCTCGTGTGTTGGCTTAACAGACCTGGTACGGAAATGCAATTTCACCTTCCTAGGTTTAATCAAACCTAAGTTCTCAGTTCTGTTTACTAAAGGTATCCACAGGTGGAAATTTCACCTCTCGGCTACTATTGACCTCACCTTTCGGATCTCAGATCTACCTCAAATACTTAACCTAATTTGCAAGAAACATCATGGCCAAATTACAAGAAGAAATACCATAGGCATTCAACAGTAGACAATCAAGAATCAATCAAACAATTTTGATCAAGCAATCACAATAATACAAGAATCAAAGAAACACAAATAACATTCAGATTCAATCAATGTGCATTATCAAAAACTACATCCAAACCCCTGAAACTACAGAACTACTCAAACATGATCAAAAACGAAATAAAAGAGAGAAAGAGAGTGCAAATCATGATGGAGAGATGAAGGATTGAAGAGGATCGAAGCTTCTGGCCAAATCTTATTCTCCAAGTCGAATCCTTCTTGGCTTCAGATCGCCTCTCCTCTGTCACGCGCCAAGCACTCCTTTCAAACTGATCAGATCTGTGAAAAATCGTGGATCCCTCGATTTGCGCCAGGCCCTCTGCTTATATAGGCGTCTTAATGGGCTTCAATTGGGCCCTGGCGCAATTAATTCGACGCGATCCGCATCAGATGTGGACGCGACCCGCGTCAGGTGGAACCTGGTGTAAGCAATGAGGGTCGCGTCTGAGGTCGCGCTGGACTGTGATGCGACCCGCGTCAGGTGGGACGCGACTTGCATGGAGGATGTCAGAATTCTGCTTGTTTTCGCCTATTTCCTGCAAAGTCAACCAAAAATGCAGCAGTACCATATTCTATTGATATTCAATGTAAACTATGCAATTTAGTGGTTAAAAACATGATGTCTGGTCTGAAAATAGGTCGAAACAATAGATCAAATAAGGAGACATCAATTAGTACAGTTGACCAATATTTAGGGTATTTTGGCATTTTTTACATAATTAGGCTAATTAAGCTTAATTTAGGGCAATTAGTACAGTTGACCAATATTTAGGGTATTTTGGCCTTTTTTTACCATAATTAGGCTAATTAAGCATAATTTAGGGTAATTAGTACAGTTGACCAATATTTAGGGTATTTTGGCATTTTTTACCATAATTAGGCTAATTAAGCGTAATTTAGTGTAATTAGCACAGTTGACCAATATTTAGGATATTTTGACATTTTTTACCATAATAAGGCTAATTAAGCTTAATTTAGTGTAATTAGCACAGTTGACCAATATTTAGGGTATTTTGGCCTTTTTTACCATAATTAGACTAATTAAGAGTAATTTTACCGAAATTAGGTTATTTTAGACATCAGGATGCCTAGAGCACGGTGTACCCGTCGTCCAGTAGTGGACGAACCGATTAGTACCAGCAGCACGAAGCACATCAGTCCTCTCATGTGGATTCCCCACAGGGATCACCGAGTCTCACTGGCTTCTCGTGAGGTACGTACCTTTTTTTAGATTTTCTTTAAATTTTATTATGTTATCACCATGCGGATTACTTTTTTCAACGCAGGACACGGGTCTTTTAGATGTGAAGTTGCGGTGCGTTCATATGCAGTACTACGAGATGATGGACCCGTACCTCACCAACATGGGTCTCTACCAGGTTGTGGACATCGTGCGGGCAGAGAGAAGCATCATCAATGCATCTCTCATCGCAGGACTGGTGGAGCGATGGCGTCCCGAGAAGCACACGTTTCACATGTCATTCGGAGAGATGACAGTGACTCTCCAGGATGTGAGTGCTCTTTGAGGTTTGCCTATCTGTGGCACACCCGTTGGCGGCGTATCTGACAGCGAGAGATTCATAGGTGATGTCAACGAGTTGTTGGGATCTGATCCTTTCCATATCATTGGGGACAATGGGAGGTCCCAAATTCCATTTGCGGATGACGAGGTTACGACAGCACTTTAGCACGGGTCTCTCGGTAGATTCCACCGAGCTGGAGATTCAGAGGTAAATTTTATAACTTGTTTCTATTAGAATTTTTATATGTTTGGTATTGCAGATATAGACGGGGCTACGTAATAGACCTTTTTGGTTCTGTCATGTTTCCTGATTCCAGCGGTGAACAGATGTAGATGATATATCTCCAGCTGTTGACAGACCTTGAGCGGCCGTCGCCGTACAACTGGAATGGGGCTGTCCTGGCGTATCTGTACTCCCACCTGTGCCGTAGTAGTGAGGTAAGTCACCAACTCTTTTCTTAGTAAATTATTTAATCAATCAATCCATCAAAATACACTGACGTCTAATGTTCTTGAAAATGCAGAAGAATGCGAAGCAGATGTACGGGCCGGTACTCCTGCTTCAGCACTGGTCGTGGTCACGGCTATCGGTGGGCCGGCCTATCCCCAATAAGGCGCCGGATTGGGGAGAGCCAAATATGTGGAGATGCCCGGCATACGGCAAGAAGTGGCACGGTTTCCACCACTACTTAGATCGGACCCACGGTGCTACCGTTGGGATCAGGCCAGTCCGGTCAGAGCTTCAGAGTTTGCCTGAAGCTTTTGTTGAGTGGACGCCGTACAAGCAGTTGTACACGGAGAACCTCTTGCCGGGCCATGTAGGTGACGAGCAGGAGCGGGATATGTGGTTCTACTGAGGTCCACTCATACACTTCTGGGTAGTGGAGCACCACTATCCAGATAGGGTGCTCCGCTAGTTTGGTCGAGCGGCGTTGATTCCCGCAGACCCATCTTTACCGAGGTCCACGTACACAGACCTGCACAAGTAAGTCGTAGTCTATTGTCAAATACCTCATATTACTTGATAGCTTTGTATTGCAACTAATGTCTTCCTTACATGATGAACCACCAAGGGCGACTGGATATGGACTGGAGCACCCATTTTTCAGCCTACTACGATACAGCGTAGGACCCTCAGTATATGGACTTCTATCACGAGTCAGATACGATCGTTCAGACCTAGGGGGATCCCCAGTTGAGGTACGATGTTTGGTACACGCAGATTTGCATGGCGAGTGTCTATCTGCAGGGCGATTATGGTGCCCATCTCTGTGACAGGATCAAAACCAATGATGGTTACCATCCCAACGGCCGTTCATTTACTCACTAGGTAATGCACCTAAAACTACATAGTTTTTTCTCTAACTTAGTAGTTCATCACGGTTTGATCTGACATGCCAAAAAAATTTCAGCTTTTGGCCTCGATCAAGGAGTGCGGGCATGGGATCGCCATGCTGGGAAAGAATAACTGGAGACGGCTTAGGTACCGCATCCTCAAGAAGAATGCGAATGTGGTTGAGGATGCCGGACACGGTGGAAAGATCATCGGTATGCTGAGAGACGCCGGATAGAACATCAATTGGCGTGAGATAGATCCGACCGAGCCCGACCCGAGCCCGGTACTTCTAGATGATATGCCACATTCCCCCGATTCGCATCCAGAGTGGGACTACCATCGTTGGGTATTGTCCGGCGTTGGGTGGACAGCATGGTACGACGAGCATAGACGTCCGGTGCAGACTCAGGTATGTCATACTTCAATTTACTGAATTATGTGTATGATTGCAGGGTCCGGCAGAGATGCCACCACAGCCACCACCTGCGGAGACCGATACTTCTGATTTCGAGTCCCTCTCGTACAGTCTCCAGGACTACGGGGTCTACGAGGATGATTTCATGTCGGCACTGAGGGTACCCCGATATGGCACAGAGATGCTGCATTATGGAGAGGCCAGTGGTAGCGGGTTTCATACTCAGCCTACCTTTGGCACTGAGTTTGATCACTCAAAAGAGAGCGATGTTTCTTTTAATATTTATAAACTCGGAAATGCTATCGGTTCGGACTGCAAGCACACAATCCTATCGAGTAGTATATTCGAGGTCGATCCACAGGGAATATTGGTTCAGAGTTTTGAGCAATCGAATCATAATCTTTCGAAAGGCTAGACGAAATTTGAAAATTGAGAGATGTTGTTGTGATCAATTGAAATTAGGAAACAATTAAAAGTAATTAAAATAAAGATAAAGATGAGAATTCGTAGGGTTTCGGTACACCATTGCTACTCAATCCGCCTTGATAATATATTTCTGTTGCGTCTAATTTCCTGTTGTTGTTTTATGAAAGACACTACATAGGTCACTGCGATTTATGTTACGCAAGAGTGACAGATCTTTCATCGAGATTCTACATAGGACACTGCGAGTTTCCTTACGCAAATGACCGATATCTTAAATACACAAGTTACTACACAGATCACTGCAATTTTTCTTACGCAAGTGATGGAACTTGGTTCGCGTTTTGTTGGTCCGGTTTATGGTTTCCCCGCTAAGGTTTTCTTCACATAAACCTAATAGATCTCAACGAGGCTAATTCATACAAATAGTTTCTTTTACCATTAAAGCACTGTCACTACCATAATGGACTAAACTAGATCATTGAAGTTAGATGAAGAGATAGTATATCACAAAAGCATTTCGATTCAACAACAAGAAATCATAATCAACAGAAAATATATATATCAAAACATCAAGAGTAACAAGGTTTACTGCCTAGCCCTAAGAAAATAAACTTAGCCGCGGAACGGCATTGTTACAAGCACTCCTCTCTTCTCTTTTTAATCAAATATAACCCTAATTACAAAGATAAATTATTCTTCTGCCCAGGGGCCTTATATAGGAGTGGAGGGAAGTCTGGAGATTGAGTAGGGGCTAAGAAACTGATCTGGATACAGCTGTCGATAGTTATTTCCCATGGGGCGCCTTCGGTTACGGTCCGTATTAGGACCTTGTCGCTGAGGGTTTTAGTGCTTCTCACTCTATCTCCTGGTCTGTGCTAGGCTTGGTCCGTATTAGGCCATACGGACCGTAACAGAGACTTTGTCGATGAGCATCGCTGATCCGATTGACCCGATTCTTGCTCCATTTGGCGTAAAATAGTCCCAAAACCTGTTTTCTGCAATAAAACATAAAGAAGGGTGACAGTAGCCTTTTCTCTAATATATTAAACATAAGTGTGAGAAAATATGCAAAACCTAAGCCAAAACCTTACGTAAATTATCATTATTTTGACTCTGATCAGAGTTCGCCGCATCTATCTTCAGTACACCTCCGCCAGTACAGCCAGTCTCCACGGGCAATGCCAGATGGGATACCACCGAGCAGATACTCAGGTCTGCCGATGCTAGTGTGGAGACCGAGAGAGACAGAGCCTGGTCGCGCGAGCGCCGGACGAACGACGGAGTACCGCCGCAGCGATATACCCCATCTTAGTTTTAGTTGTATTTTTACTAGTTTTGTACTATTTATATTTGGTATACTTTTTATGTTTGGTATATATGGATTATCCTATATTTCGGTTCATTTGTATGTGTGCTTTTATGGAACTATTTTTATATTTTACTGATAAAATAAATTATCATGATAATGCTAAATATAAAATATTACAACATTAAAATAGTAGTACAACATAAAAAATAAACAGAAAAATATTTAAAACAATTGCATAAGTGCGTTAAACAGTAAAAATAAACTCATCCGATTAAACCGACATTTTTATTAATATCCAAAGTTTAATAGAAAATTATGTGTGTAAAAAAAAAAAAAAAAAGGGAAAGCCGGGCAGAAATGGCCGGTTTAGGGGGGGAGTAAGCCGGCTATTTTCTGGCCAGCTTGGATATTTTTCGATATTAGCTCAGAATCTGGGCATAAATAATAATTTGTATTAAACTTTGAATATTAATAAAAATGTCGGGTAATCCGTATCGGCGTATCCTCTGAGATATCTCAATTTTTGCGGGACCGACGTGTCGTATTCAGCGTAGGGCCCTATTGTGAACTTCGTTAGGATTGCGAAGCTTCCCGTTCCCGGACGGAGACTAGGATACCCCTCCTACACTTACCCAATATTTGCACCCATAAACTTCGGTTTTATAAATCTCAACAACACAAATTATGCTTTCCAATCCATACCGACTCAACTTTAAAGATGAAAAATCAGAAATTTTAAATTCAATGTAATGATTTGAAAAAAAAAACCTTGATCTCCTTTCTTAATATTTAACCCTTAACTAGTCTCTGAATAAACTTCTTATTGTTTCATTTGAGATGAAAAAAAATTACAAAATATCTTTGGAAATTAGCATTTGACTGAGCTTGCATTTAAAAAAAGAAAAGAAAAGGCGACATAACCACCGGTTTCAATGAGATTGAAATATAAATATACGAACTAAGTAAGATAGGCATTATAAAATCTTAAAAAAAAATAGCTCCAAACATTAAAAGATAAAATCATCCGATCTTTTAGATAGATGACCATTCGATTCCTAGAAATTATTATTTTGTTATTTTTTTTCACTTGTAGTTGACAACATGCATAATATCAAACTTTGCTAATTATTTGTTTTCATCATCCTTCGGTCCTTCCAAATGAATCGAAAAACTAAATGGATTCCCTAATTTATTTCGGATAATTCATGTGTTTTTTAAAAAAATTATTCACAAATTATTACCTAGTTATGCTTGAATTATTTACAAAATTTATTTCCTTCCTTAAAGTTTCAGATTTTTGATATATTTATATGAATTATAAAAGAACAAACTATTCAATTATCCCGGTATTATATCTTAATAATGAAAAATTAGGGCTCAAAAGGAGGAGCTTATTTCTAATATTAAACTTTTTGAATTTTTTTTGTCTGATTTCTGATTTGTCACTATATAACATGAATAATATTTAAAAAGATTTTATTACTAGCTGGTTATTGCTGCAACTACAAGTGATGCAAAGCTATAATATTACATAACGTGATAATATTATATATTTTGTTTACATTCGCAAAATTATAATAAGGATATTGAGATATTAGATCAATAACATAATAATGCTTTTACGTAAGACAATCGAAACGGACGGTTCAGATTTACTCTCAGCCGGTGCCTATTCGGGAAGACGAAGGGGACATATTATTTGTGCTTTGAGATTCATGCCAAGTTAAAAGAATGATCCTAGATCATCCGTTTCAATTGGACTGTAATCTGAGGGGACGTGAATTCCAATTACGAGTACGTTAAAAAAAATGGGCACTCCTGTGATCAAAGAGAATCTGTGGATCCCTCAGCTGTGTATCCCTCCACATCCACCTCAGCTGTGTATCCCTCTCCAATTACCCACCTCAGCTGTGTATCCCTCTACAATTAGCATTCAACTTATAAATACTACGTACTCTTGTGCCGTTTCCAATCAGCATTCAACACCCAACCCAACACGACTCCACAGAAATGTCGAACTCTTGGGTGAAATTTGCTCTTTTTCTCATATTACAAATTGTAGCTTTCCTTCTAAATTATCCATACCAACATACTTTCATTCTTTCAAACACACAATCAGAATTCCAGCGTCAGCCTCAGCAGACAGCATTCACTAGCCCTGGTTACAGCACAAAATGAAATTAAGACATGCCTTTGTCATGAGCCCAAAGTACCCGTTGACCTGCTCTGCAAGCTTGTAAGTGTCACATTGATTGAAGACTTAAAGAGGATCTATTGTAAGTCGACAACTGATAAACTATGCGTGACTGCATTTGATATGGCAAGCAGGATATGTGCTCATTTAAGCGGCAAATATGATGAGAGTGACATTTTTCTTCATAAACTTCTGGAGATTCTTCTCGATTATTATACGACTGTTGAAAATTCAAATGACGAACAACACCCTACTTAATTGATGTCAGAAGGAATAATAAATTGCTTTTAGCTATTCTTATTTTGCAATCAAAAATATATTCGTAGTATTTTGTTTTTGTTTTTTTAGTAATTAAGTGGCCTCAGCTTAGCTTGCAATATTTTTCTTTTGTTGTTTCCTTTCAGTAGCATCGTGTGTAACCTATTTGAAGTAATAATACTTTCTAATAATCGCCAATTTTTTAATATTTTTTCATTGGTTGGTATCTAATTGCCTAGATTTTTTCAGTCTCTTACCTGCTGTCTAAATCTTTGTTATGGGGTTTCTAGGCAATTGATATAATTTTTCTTATAAGTACTGTCGTAGGGTTGCAAACGGATCGGGATATTATCCTTCCGGATCCGGATCCGTATCCGAAATTTTGTGGATTCGAATAGTCGAATACGGATAATTTGCAGATATGAATGCGGATACGGATATAAGTTATGCAGATACGGATATGTTTACGGTTTCAATTTTTTGAAATGGATACTGATACGGATACGGATAATTATCTGTATCTGTATTTTTTCAATTTTCGAATATCCTGATGATTTGTGGCTGAACTCGGCGGCGGATAATTGTTTAGCGCTACCGATTAATTTTATTTTATTCTAATCTTTCGCGAGTCGCGACCCTCTGACTTCTTTGGCTTCATTTCTCCCATATTCACTAAAATAATGATTCCTCGACGAAAATATCAAAACCTTTGTAGATATTATTCCAAATATTATTTTCAATCACAACTCCTATAATAGCACCATGAGATAAAAGGGTCTGAAGGGTGTATCTGTCCAGAGAAAATCTCAGCCGTCCATTCAGCAGATCCAACGATTCAGAATCATTCTGTTAAATATGAGATATTATGCATATATTTTATATATCTATTTGTGTACAAGTCTGAAATTAGTTATAAATGAACCTGCTACATACAAGACCACACATATTTTTCCTTCTCCCTTACTCACCAGCGAATACGCAGATTCTCATCTCTCTTCCTCCGTCTTTTTTCTTTTCTCTCTTCGCTCCCTCCCTCTTTCCTCTTTTCTCTTTTCCTGTCTTCGCTTCTTCCCAACGCGAATACGCGTCTCTTTTCTTTTTCTCGAAGCACCGACCTAGGCGTCTCCTTTTTCAATATGCCGCGAGAGAGAGGGAGAGCGAGAGAGAGAGCAGGGAGAAGGACAACGACGGCACCTCTAGGGTTTCCATTTCGCGGCCAAGGGGAACGACGACGGCTCTGATGCGAGAGTTCCTCAGAGGAGGCCGATCTGGAGCAGAAAAAGGAGGTGGAAGTGGAGGTACTGCAAGCTGAGCGCCGGCCAAAGGAGTTGCAAGAAGAGGTGTCGTCTGAGGATCGGGAGAAGCAGAATGAAGGTGAAACAGGTAATTTTCTTTCTTTTGTTTTGTTCTTCTATTAAAAGATCACATCTTGAGCTATATAATGTATTAATGAAAGCTGGTTATTTTTTTTTTTTTTAAGGGCTCTATGATGATAATTCCCAATTGGGTATAGTTTGAGTTCGCGAACCAATCGGTAATTAGATGCAGATTCCAGTTTTTTCTTTTTGTAAGAAAATTGACGGTACCAGTATCACAGTGTCATATTTTCGTACCAGTACGCCATGTGGTATAAATGAGTGTTCAGAAATCTTATAAATTGTTTAAGCATCTCTTTGTATTTTTTGAACTGAGAATCCACAGGATGAATTAGCATGTTTTGTTGTCATGTGTATGTGTTAATTTTAGACAAATCAAAAGAGTTTTAAATAATCATAAATTACTAGAAATTGGTATATTCATTACTCCAGTCAGAGTTTTGTTGTCACTGTTACAGTTTGATATATTCATTATGTTCACTGTACCAGTACTACTTTGAGTCATTGGTACAACCAATGTACCCGCACCACTGTACCAGCACCATCTCCTCCCTTTTTCTCTGTATATTTTGTGACAATTGATGTAGTGTTATAATAAATGGTGTTGATTCCATAAAGCAACAATTGATTGTGCAAGTAAGTCATGCATCTTTTGAGTAGACAATTTAAGTTAGCTTGTATTTCTTTATATTAAGTGACCCAATATGTCATTGAATCTACTTTTTATGAAAAAAAATTGCAGAGCTCTATTTTGACATCCATTTTGATGGGTATTTCTTCATCCCTTCTCTTTCTAAATGGCACTGATGCACCGACTATGACACTCCGACTTGTGATGAGAGGCTGTGATCCGACATACTCTGACTCTGACACTGAGGCACACCAGCGCCTCCGATGTGCTCACAGCTGCTGTTGTATGTGCTCTTCTATTTTGATTAATGGGATGTTTTTAGTGAGTAACAACTTTACCTGGTCCCCAATGTATAGTTAGGTCAGATATTGTATTTTCTCTTTTCACACAACCATGACATTATGAAATAAAAATTTTAGTATGATGATTGTTCTAAATTGTAATTTGTGATCAATACACTGCATTTCTTTTTAAATTTATGTGATATGAACCTTTATTATTATTGTGCTTTTTAATTATATGATTTTTATCGTCATCTTTATTTGTTGTATTAACTATCAATTATCTCCCTCTGTATTAACTGTTAACTTCAAATAATTTTAATTATAAGCAGCTCTTGTAATTTTATTGGAAAAAGTATATGACAAACTGACTTGTATTATGTGCGTGATTAGGTCAACAAAACTGAGAAATGTTCCAAAGGAACCAAGGTTTTCATCTCAGGCCAGCAAAATCATCGTGGTATGTTTTGTTTTCTTTTCTTTTGTCAATCTCAAATCGAGTATTTATTCGAAGTCGTGATATGCTCATAAGCTATTATGATTTCTCTTTTTGTTTTGTTTAATGGCTAATTACAGCTATTATCGATCGGTAGTGTGTCCGTCAGCACAAGAAGCATGATTAAAGCGTCTTGATTCTTTTCTTCTCTATGTGAAGTTCTCATGACCATTTATTGGTGTATTTTTTCTCACAAATTGATGTGTTTAGAATATGTTCCTTCTGTGAAAAGTTTGATGTGTTTAGAATATTTCGATTGTGCGATCTGTTTGCATGACGCCCCCTCTTTCCCTTTCAATTTTGCTCAAATCAGGTTAGGGTTTCCTTAGGTCCTTCGTTGCTTATATAGCCATGGTGATTACTTCTTTTTATACAAAAATATAAATTAAATCAACAATTTTGTTTTTAAAATGTTCTTGTAGCTCGGATGCTATAAGTAGAGCAAGGCAGATTTCGCACAATGATGTCTGGAAAAAGAACCAGTGTGTACAGTCATAGTAAGGTGAGAACAAAATTTGAATATAATTCTTATACAATGATGATGATGTACATAACTCATAATGTGTTAGGGTTAACCAAGCATTTTCCGGGTTATTCTATTTCTCATTTACTTTCCTATTTTTTTAAGATGAAATGATGTTACTATTTGAGAAAAATAGTCTTAGTGTTCCTAAATGACATGCCAAAAATTAAAAATGAATGGTAGGAAAAGGCGAATGGTAATCATAGTTATACCCTTGAACGCATCCATGGTCTAGAATAATTGAACACATTCATATAGTCTAAAATAATTGTGTCAGCAAGTAGTAATATGGAATTCCCATGCAAGTAGTAATATTGAATTCCCATGCATTGCCTTTCAGGCAATATTTAAGATTCTTCTCCTGTTCATTAATTGTTTCAATTTTATTAGGGTGCAAAGGGATTGCATGAGATGATAGCAGCTGGCATAGCACTTCGTGATGCTATCCAGCTAATGCAGAGGATATTTAGATGAAGTGTCAATATGCTCCTCTCTGGTTTTGTATTGAATGTATTGATGACACTAAATTTTAAGGCTTTGTTAGATTGTTGTTGTTATGTTTTTTTGTGAAATATCATTGCTATTACTATCAAAAAATTGCTTATGTTATTTTATTACCTAGCAGAGAAAGAATATAATGCTCGAAAGTGTATATTTGAAGTATTACTACTTTTGTATGTCATTGAAGAAGTTAACTTTAGTTGTTTTGAATTTAAAGAAATGGGATAACGAGAGGAAAGAAAGAAAATTTTACAAGAGAACCATGAGAGAGGCAATGTTGCATGGTCATCAAGGCAGACGAGAACTGAAACAAAAATGGCCCGAAATGCCCCTCTGCAAAAAATATAATAGTAAAGATAGGGACCTAACTATAAAAAACCTTGTCATGGTCACTGACAGTGATTTTGGTTCATATATTCTCATAAATTAAATAAAAATAAGTTGTTTCTATTGATCTTCTCGTAACTGGTACAGCCTCTTGCAAAAATATCCTTAAAAAGTGTTTTGTAAAGACATATAGAATTAACCTTGGTTTACACTATTAATTGGAGTTCTAACCACCTAATTACATTCATATCTCTAACAAACTTACTAACATATCACCAAACCTAACTGCCATCTTCACAACTTTTGATGCTGTGGTATCATAGCACTGGTGCGCCAGTGCTATGGGTTTGTGTTTGCTGCCCTGTGCTCTCTATATTATGTTTCAATATCTCAATCCTTGACAGAAGGGCATTTTCAATACTTGTGACAGTATCCTTGAATCCGTATCCTCCAGGAATGGCAGTTCTTCAGTTTGGTAATGATACATTCTAATTTTTTTTCTTTTGACATATTTTCTTTATGATTTCTTCTTTTTACAGAATTTCTCGTTGTACCAGCCTTCGGCACCCCAATGGAGCACCTATTGTGGGATATATCTGTGTTATCGATGCTGCAAATTAATTCAAATGAAAGTACACATTCATGTTAGTGTCGGTGAATTGTTGACAAGAAGAGAATAAGTCTCGGATGTGATGCAATTTTAAAAATGTGTAGTTATCTCGTCATATTTTAGAATCAAATACTAAGGTTTTCCTTTGCTTATTGACTAATACATAATTATGCAATCAATTTTTAAATTAAGCACATTTAAAAAAAGTGATTAAAACAGACTTTCAATCCTCACGGCAACGCGTGGCCGGCACTTACTAGTATATGGTAAAATGCTGTTGCACTTTATATTTTTGTAAAGATAATTGTTACATCAGAATCAGAAGACGAATGTTGTTATACATTAAATCAACGACTCGAAACAAAAAAAATATATAAAAACAATGACAATGTGATTATGAAACACCAAGACATGTGAATAATCAAGATCAGAAAACAAATACTTTTGTAATGTAATGATGTAACGAGTTTGTCATGAGAAACATTATTTTATTTACTATAACGATAAGATATTCGCATCATATCCTTATTAATGTTATTTTTATTTTTTAATGAAAAAATAATATGTTGAATAATAAATTATTTTTATTACAATATTAGAGTTATGTATCCGGATATATATCCGTATTCGTATTCGTATCTGTTTAATATCCGATCCGTATCCATATTCATTTAATATCCGATCTGATCCGTATCCGTTTAATATCTGATCCGTATTCATATCCGTTTATATCTGATCCGTATCCGTATCCGAAAAATAATGAGTGTTAGGATTGATTGCACCCCTATACTGTTGCGTTTCATATATATGAGTGTTAGGATTGATATCACCTATTTTTAACGAGAAAAAGTATATTTTATGATTCCAAACCGGACTATACATTGATATATTATAATTATAAAACGAAATTAATCTAAATCAAAATAAACAAATGCATATGATTTTTGTAAGAGAATTGATAATAAACACGTAAGTATATTGAAAGGATGAAGACTTCCAAAAACATACATATTTTTTATAATAAACGTGTGAATTAAAAGTCTGATTTTTCTTTTCTATTAAAGAGGTTATTTGTGATGCGAGAGACAAGAGTTCGGTGGAAAAAAAATTGACTCCGATCAAATTTGTTTTCCAATATTTTTGTGAAGAGTTTCGAAAATTGATGAAAAAAAATTAAATTCCACCTATACCGCAAAAGATTAAACATATTTTTCTTTTTCTTTTTAAATCTCAGTGCATCAAAACCCGACAATTTTTCATACCATGTGAGTCATCCCAACTCGTCCTTATTATTCATTATTGTTTCTTCTATTTTAAAAAAGTAAATAAATAAGCGGACATCGCCGCCACTTGCCATTGCATCCTTTAATTCATATCCGATATAATTTCTCTTCTCTTACAACATAAATTTAATTTGGGTGTCAAGCCAATTTTCAATATTGCGAAGAATGAATATATGTCCAAAATTACGGAAATGAATAGAGAACTTCAAATAATAGGGGGAATTTCACGTATACCCCTAAAACCTCAAAATTACGTACTTCCCCCTCTAAACTTTGAAATTACGTATGTCCCCCTCTAAACTTCAAATACTCACAAATTTACCCATTTTATTGTCTTTTATATTAAAACTCATTCTAAATTTATAAAATGTCCATTTTATCCTTTATTAAAAACATATAAAGCCCATAAGACTCAAATTTGAATATGAACGGTTCATCTACCGTCCGAATTGCTTTCGTGCAAGATCGACACAAATCTTGATGCGAACACACACGCATATTGAAGTAACATGCACATATTTTAATGCGATGCGCGCGATCGAAATTGCTTTAAGATCCATGCATGCTAGATCAACAAGAATATTGAAGCGATGCACACAGATCTTAATGCGATGCGCGCGAATTGGACGGTAAAGGAAACCTTCAGATTCAAATTTGAGTCTAATGGGCTTTTATATGCTTTAATAAAGGGTAAAATAGGTATTTTAAAATTTTAAATGAGTTTTAATATAAAAGACAATAAAATGGGTAAATTTGTGAGATTTTGAAGTTTAGAGGGGGAAATACGTAATTTCAAAGTTTAGAGGGGAGAATACGTAATTTTGAAGTTTTGAGGGGTATACGTGAAATTCTCCCCAAATAATATAGCACAAATCACTATCTTTTTATCTGAAAAATTACAAAAAATGAATGTGAAGTAGCTATTTTTCTTTTTTATTTTCCGTAAATGTGTTTTTGAATTATTTTGACTGGTTTTGAAGAAAGTTGCATATTTAGACAAAAAAACAAAGAAAAAATATCATATTTCGATGATTATCAAATAGCCACCGAAATTAGACATCACATGAAGCATGCAATACCTTTTACGGAGTGCACAACATGCAAAATGGCGAAATATAAAAAAAATATGCTAAGTCAGAAGACCGTGCAGCATCCTCAATGCCGTACACGGCATAACCCAGAGGCTGCACGGATGGCAGGCTGGGCCTTCTAAAAGGTCTGCGTTGCTAACATGCCACGCTATTTTTAGATAATTTATGACCATTCATGGATGGAACCCACGTTCCCCCATGATCTCCATGACCCCCCATATCCTCCACTACTCCTACTACTACTACTGTATAAGAAAGCTAAAAATACCCCTTTTAGATAAGATTTTAGGTGTGTTCAAGTGTTCAATCATAGTAGATTGTAGATTGTAGCTAACAATTTTCATAGTTAGATTATGTTAGAGAGTTATTTAGATAGAGAGGGTATAGCCATTAGAGGTTGAGTAGCTGAGAAATCATCTAAGGAGGCAGAAGTCGACTCACTAGGAGACGTGAAGGTTCTTTCATCTTCAATTGTGTTGTATTTATGTTCTTTTTATTTATTTCTTTTGTTGCAATGACCATGAGAGGCCAATTAAACTTCTCATATCTAGGGTGAGGGTTATACTATGAATTCTTAATTATGTTTTAATATATGTTTATGTTTTGTTTTGCGTTATAATATGAATTTCTATTGCACTTTATCTTTTTATACATCCGTGTATACATAGTTCCGTCTACTATATGTCAATGTTCTCCACATGCCTTCAATAAGCAATTCAGAGAATTCGTGTGAGAAATTACTCGCAAGTAGTGGTGAGATTGGGCTAACGAGACTTGACAGCGGTTCAAAGCTAGAGTTCGAACCGAAGGTGCTCCATTGGCAAATTGTATTTAGACTAGGACTAATCATCCCCTTTGCTAGATTAGATCGAAATCTAATACATAGACTAAGTAGTTTAATCACCCCTTTGCTAGATTAAGTCTTAGTTTGAACAACATTAGGAAATCCAATTTTGGTGGGGTCTTTAGGTTTATTTCAACAACCTGTTAGTATAGGGAAAAACATATTTTCATATCTAAAATACCTCCATCTTGGTAGCCCTAAAGTCGATCGGAAGATCAGAAAACCCTCATATTGCATAAACAAACACCCAGTTCGCCGTGCGAGTAGTGACAGTGCCATGCGCGGGGTACTCAGGGACAAGCTATACCGTACGTGGCAGTGACAATACCGTACACGACATAAATAAATGTCAAAACTTATATTTTATATGTTTAAGAAGGATAGAAAATATGAACCCTACAGGTTTTATCCACTGTATAACCTTAATTTAATTATAATTGCATTGATCACCACAAAACTCTTTTTAAAAATCTCATAACCTAGATTAAAAGTTATTTAAAACTTAATACACTATCTCTGTAAATCGACACTCTAATCAATACTGCACGGTAGGATCATACGCTTGTGATCTGAACATAAGTTGATACTAAAATTAAACATTATTAAAAATATAGTTCTCATTTTAAGTTATCACAGATACAGATCCAATGAACATTATTTTATTTTCTTCTTTCGGAATAGTCCTTCAATGAACTATCCTGGTTCCTTTTTAAGATTAAAATGGGGTCGGATTGTCAACACAATTTCATTGTCAATACGAGTAATTGACCGAGTCCAGATCCACTGAAGTAACTCAAACTTGAAGTTTATTTCGGACTGTATGACTAATCTGGTTCGGAGTAGAATGCTGGAGACTCCTTTAATATGGTGCAAAATCAATCGGACGGACCGAATTTAAACTCAAAATTTGTAACCGATCCTCCCCTTACATCTTGTGTTGATGGAGAGTAGAGAAATGGAAGGTGAACTATAAAAATGAATGGAATAGAATAGAAATGAAGATTAATATATTTAACTTCTTTGTATTTAGATGATTAACGAGGAAAAATAAATTTAACTTTCTTTTCCGTCTTGTTTCTTGTTTGGTTGATTAAAATTTAGAAGGTTAGTAAGAAATTCGGTGATTGTTGTAGGTTTTGTGACAAAAAATTTGTACGAGAATTATATAGGTAAGATATAGAATTAGGTATTTGTGTTATTTTTTCTAAAAATATTTGCAACAAAATTTATTTTTATCCGTTACATTCCAAATAGGAAGGGAAACCGATTTTATTGATTATAATGAAACAAGGTTAAACATTTCATCTCCTATACCCTTCACTTCCGACATAATTTTATCAACCAAACAAATTTGACAAAAAAAAATCTTTTCTTTCTATTCCCTCCCTTCCGCTACTCTCCATCCAAACGAGGTGTTACTCGAGTCCATATCTTTTAAGGTAACATAATATTTTTGTTTAAATTCGACCGTCCAATTAGAATTAAGGTCAATTCAGCTTGAGATAAATGAATTATTGGGCTTGTTATGGGCCTGGTTGTTAGCTGGGTTTTGCTTTAAGGTAAGGGAGGTAATATGTTTGTTGAGTTTTGAATAGTTTTAGACTTTTAGTTTGTCTAAAGGAGGATTTGTAAACAAATCATGGCAAGGAAGCCTGGGGATTTATGGAGATGGTTGTGAACTCATGATATATTAGTAACTAGTAAAAGTTTGCTAGTATGATATTTTCATCCTGCTTGTATGGAAATATATCATAACTTCGCAATTTATGTCTCTAATATGAGACAAGAAAAGTGTTTGACATGTCTAGATTTTTATTTCTTCAAAATGTAGATACTTCTGTAGTTACTGTAGACATTTAGGTTGACATACTACAAATGAATTCAAGTATGTATCTACTCAATTTATTTTTTACATTAACATTCTAGCAGTAATTTAAATTTATCAAAATTTAATATTGATAATCTTAAAAGATAAATGTTAAATTTAAAATCCAATATTATAAGCTTGATCTATATTATATCATTCACTTATCATGTCTAGAAAATATGATGATATTTGGTGTATAATCGTAAATCAAGTGACTTGAAATTCAACAGTTCAATATTACGGTTCTTCATGTATCATTCGACAATGCTACAAAGAAATTTAATTGTTAGACTATATATATGTTCAGACATACTTACAAAAAATCTTTTAATATGTTTGTATTATTTTGAAAAATTATCGTCAAAATTGTCAATATTTCTCGTTAAATGAATAGAAAATGGATAGAATAGCATAATAGGCCCATACAAGGGGTACAAATACGTGATCGTGCTCATGTCATGGGCCCAAAAATGTTTTCCACCCATTACATGAATGAAAAAAACATTTTCCGGCCTAAAATAGAGAAGGAAAAAAAATAATTTCCGGGAATATGTTCATCACGGAAATTATTATTTAGTATGATTAAAGTAATCATTTAATTTTGTAGAAATTATCTCTTTTAACTTTTAATTGCATATTTTAATATTTATTTAATGTTCGTTGGATGATGGAAATTGAAGAGCAATACCATGTTGGAGTCACAATAAACTAACAAACGAGATTACTTTACCTCACGTAAACATATTTAATTTGTCCAATAAATATAATAAATATAAAAGCATTTCATGATTAGCAATTTCAAACAACTGTTAAAGAAAGAAAAATTAATTTCAAACTTAGTTTCACAACTCCTACATCCTACATCAACGCGAATTTGATTGGCTGTGAAAGAATGAAAGCGGAGATGAAAACTTTCATTTAGTGAATTTTTTTCACAATTTGTAATTACACTGCATCCATGAAAGTGATATTGAAAATGCCAACGGGTTTTTTGAAAGTGCCAACTAGAATTTTAAAATTCAATTTGAAAGTTATTACTCTATTTCATTTAATTTTTTTGTTTAGTACAAATTATCGCTTTACTTTTGGACCAAATAAAGTTATATATAATTATCAGTCAAGAATTATTTTGCATGCATCTTAGATGCATTTTTGTAATATTTTTAGACTTATTTCGAGCAAGTAAATTATCAAAACTGATAGTTGTATATTTATAAATTTTCTTTAATACATGTCAAATTGAAAAAATAGATCAATTTTATAAATATACTTTTACGCATCATAAGCTTGTAGTATTGCATTTACAACATGTTGTATGCATGTTAGACTTTGTTCCTTTAATTTTGAACTTATTTCAAGTGATTAACACTAACACTTATACAAGAAATATAAACCTAACACGTGTGAAAATAATTATTAGATAAAATTAGAAAGGATAAATAAATGAACATAAGTTATAGCTTGTTGAATTTAATCTGAATGTTTATTAAATATTTCCATATGATGAAAAATAATTATGTAGATTGGAGGGTAAACAAGCAATTGAACAAAGAGAGAAAGGAAAAAAAAAAAAGCGAGGAAAAAAACATTTTGCGCCTTGTTAACAAAAATTTGTTATTGTGTAGACATACAATTGTCATTTACAACAAATTTCTTATGAGAAGAAACATCTGTTCAGTAATGTTGACATACATTTGGCATTTACATCTTACCAACATTATAAAAAGAAACATTATTGAACACAAGTTTATCATTTTTCGAATTTCAAATATAAGAAAAACAATGAGGAGCGGTCAGGGCTGAATGCTAGATACTAACTAACAATAGAAATTAAGTTATTTTATTAACACAATTAATGGAGAAAGCCACCATTAAATTAGGACTATTAAGACATTGGAGAAAACCACAGCTAATGATAAAAATTAAGTGATTTATATTAAACAACAAGTGATTATTAAGCTTTGATAGAATAAGCTCATTTCTTGTACTAGAGATTTATTGGATTGGTTTTACGGATTGAATTCTTGACTACATGTTTGGAGAAAAAAAATGAAATATGTTTTAGTTTTAGTAATTATTTTCTTACTTTATGATAAAACAATTTCTTATCTTATTCAAAATACAATTCTTATGTTTCTAAATTTAACTATAAATTAAGATTATTATTAATAAAAATTGAGGCGTTGTACATTTCTTTTCCATATTTATGATTGTGAGGATTATATAGAGCAATATTATATTCAAAATGTTGTACAAGTCAATAACAGCTCTATTTTTTTTTTCATCTGACTAAACATATAAAATTGAGTATCGAACACTCTATTATTTAATAAATGTAAAATAATAATTCCTTTTTTATTGTAGTTTCTTATTATTGACCAAAATTCTTCGAAAAAAATATATTTAGTTTGGAATTAAAAAAAAAAAATTCATACTATTACTGACAATACAAAACAAAAACCGTTTGGAAAAAGCTGCTCTTGCGTCATTATCACTGTATTGCCAATGCATGCGTCCCTTCAATTCAATATTTTTTTTTTCGAAATTGTTTGACAACATGACTATCATAAATTTATATAAAAATATAGAAATGAAGATATTGTCTTTAAAGAATAACAATAACAGCTATATGGTTATCTTCAAAGAACATTCTCAATTTCTTATTTTTAATCCTCCACCAACAACTATAAATATATAATAGAAATAACTCAATTTGATAATTAGTGTAATACTTTTTATGAATATGAACTTAAATAATTATTCCTTTAGGATCTTTTAGTGAATGATTTAATAAAGAGACAATTAATAGAATTTTTTAAAGACTGACAATTATTTAACTAGATTTAGGGTTAGTAAGAAGGGCACCTCTAATCTATGAGATAAAAGGGTTTATATATAAACTTAAGGAATATAATCTGAACCTTAAATTAGGAGGAGGGATCACATGATAAGGGTTATTAATTTGTCAAATTTGATAATATTTAAAAAAATCAAATAAAATTTGAAATTGATAATATAATTTATCAGATATGTTATTATGTATATAGATAGTCTAATAATTAAATATTGTGTAATTAAAATATTATTTGGTAATGCATCAAGGTCTGTTACAAATTTCATATTGTTAAAATTTCAACTCACTTGATGTGATGTGCCGTAAAACATACACTATATCTTATCAATTTTTATCAATGTTTTAAATAGCGTTTATAGCGTCATAGCGGGAAGGCTACAAAAAAAGCTATAGCGAATAGCGTAGCTATAGCGGAAGCTATTCCAAATAGCGTTTTTTTTTACAAAAATTATATTATATATTTGTACTATATATTAACATTATCTAAAGTTTCATAGAACAATAAATAACACCAAATTAATTAAGAAATTATAATATTCATATTGAACTAGTACAAAAGTCCATGGTTCAAAATATCCATAATAATATCATAAACTATTGATTTTTTTCTATACAAAATATCTTAAGCATCATGATTCATTTTTTTTTTCTATACAAAATAAATTTTATGGATCGTTATTTAAGCCCATATAAATTGTCTAAAAAAGTCCAATATGCATAGCGCGCAAATAGCGCGCTACACGCTATGCGCTATAGCGGACCGCTATAGCGGCCGTAGCGCAATTAGCGTATTTTCATGCCATAGCTTAGCGTTTAGGGTCCAAAAACACTATAGTGGCGCTATTTAGAACACTGATTTTTATAATGTGATATGTGGATGATAAACATTATGCTTAAAATTTTGGACTTTTAGTTAATTTAAAGTTTCAAACTTATTATAATGTTGTGGAATTTGTACATTGACTATTATATTCACGGATATCTAATCTGATTATCGGCAAACCAGTCTTGACTATCTAGTTAAATATGCACATAATAAAGTGCTTAAAATTTGAAATTACTTAGTTCTGATACATGATAATAGAGTAGGGTTCAAATACATCACATCTTTCATATTTTAATCGTGCTTTATATTCTTATTTTGTTTCAAAGTCTTAAATAGTCGATCTGAATTGCTTAATATAATCTCCATATTAAAATGTATTTGGAGACCATATATTATGTTTTTTTAGATAGATACAAATCATTGTTTTTGAATGGTTTATAATTTTCTAAAAACAATGATTTTCTATCTATCTAAAAAAATAGTAAACAAAATCTGAATTTTTTTTACTAGTGGATTATTTACGCAATTTTAATGTAGAGATTATACTAAGCGGTTTAAATTAATTGTTTAAATTTTAAAAACAAAATAAGAATATAAGATATGATTCAAATATAAAAACTACGAGATATTTATAGACATTTGAACTGTACTCGTGATAATAATTTTCAAATCTTGACATATAGCCTTAGTTAAATAACTTTGTACTGACAAATTACTAATCACTATTTGAAGACATTTTTCTATGTCGAATACCTCTCATACTTTAATACTTTTAAAAGAAAATGATTGAAATATAAATTTAAGTACCAAAATATCTCACAAAACGTGACGTGTGCCATTTTTTCTTTTGAGGTAAGTGACATACATGCCATTGAATGCCTTCAAAGAAGCCGCAATTTGGAAGCCGAACCGGTGGGGTGTCTATACTGCCTTTTAAAACTTCCCCTGGCCGTCAAGTAACGCATGTGTCATCTTTTCATTTTTACTACAATTTCTGTTCTTCTGGCTGAACACGTTCTTTGTGGTCTAAGTGTGAGTCTGCCGACTACCCTATCATTATTTTTAAGAAAGATTTTAAGTTTTTTTTTATTACAGCTTATATGATATCTTATAATTAATTAAAATATGGATGACCAATGGAACTTTTATTAATATTTTAATTAACAAAAAATATTGTATTTATTTGAAATTGATTAGTATTTTAATTTACATAACTCACCTTGTGGCTGGTCATGTACCAGGTGCATGCAACAAATATCCCGTTCAACGGTTCATTCGTCAGTCCATAGGACACGGACAAAAAACAACCTGTGGGTCCCACCTCATTAATTGACATCCACCTACACTCGTTTAACGGCTACTACACTCAAAATTCGGGGACCACAGTCACGCGCATCTGCCCGTTCGAACGTTTCAGAACTTTCCCTTTTCCCAACGGCTCTTTTCTCGGGTCGGCTAGGGTTACCCTAGGAATAACTCAAAATTTAAGTTTGGATCCGACGGTGTTGATCCCTTAAATAATCGTAAGGTTATGATTGGATTGTGAAGATCCAATAGAAAAATATAAGTTACTTTAGGGATCAGAATTCTCTTTTCCCGATCTTTTGTATCCCCCCTCAATTAAATTTCTAATAATTTATAATTCTCCTATTTGTCATTATAAATAGCCGTCAAGACTTACACATTTCACACCAATTCAAAATCCAGGCATTCATTTTGAGAAGAGAGAAAGAGAACGTATCCACTTTACCAATTTCTCAATCCATTTTTGCATCTCTTTCTCTTAATTTCTCCAGTACTCTCTAATGGCAATGAAGAGCTTCGCACTTCTCTTTGTGACCTTGGTTGTTCTGTCTGCTATGGCAAATGCACAGGACGAGCTTATCTCTACTTTGGCACCAGCCCCTGCACCGGCAATGGAGAATGGATCGGGTATGGTTGTACCGGGCTTTTGTGCGCTTCTACTGGCTTATCTCATCTCTCTCATGGGTCTCGCTGTGTAATAAGGAGATGTGATATCACTGTTCAAAATGGAAGTGGGTATTTATTCGTTAATTGTTTTGTTGCGGGATTTCTTATGTTGGTGTTTTTTTTTTTATTATGAGCTTGTTATCTGATCTCTCCCTTTCGCCTGTATAAGGGAGATGTTATAATTTTATATAATTATATTTTATATTTAGATTAATTTTTGGACTGATATGTGGTGTTTAATTGTTTCCCTTGTTCTTTACACTTTTGAGGCCTATGAATTTGAATCTATAACAAATTGATAAAGGTAATACAATCACATAAAATTAATAAAATTAGGATGCAAAAGAGAATTGCGTCTAAATTGCATGTCTTGGCTGCTAATAAGATTTCCTTCCTTGATGTTAAAAATTGGTAACTGGAATCGAGCTAAGATAAAGATGCCTTGATTGTGTTATTTGAATAGTGAATAGATAATCTACTGGTGTTGTTTGAATAAATTTACTCCAGGACGAAGCTAAAAAAAGGAATTTATGTTAGCTCATATGAACAGGCCCAAAACTGGCCCATTTACATTTGAAAGATAGGCCCAAATATTTATTAGCTCTCTTAAAATAGGCCCAAATTTCCCTACTCTCGTATTGGAATTGGAATTCGCATCCTCTCGTATTTTGCATAACTTTTTGGAAAATCTCAACTTTCAATACGTTCTGCACGATCTCAAAGCTCAAAAAATACTTCTGCACGATCTCTTTGCTATCCACGATAGGCACTGGACACGTCGGTCACGTAAAATATGAGATATCTCAAGAGGATACGCACTATGGGAATTGGGTGCAGTTCGATGGGCATTGAACCAAATTCCAAATTCAGTTTGATGACATAGAGCCATCCGACCCGCATCAAGATTTGTGCGTATAACTTTGATGATACGTAGTCAAATCAGGATTACCTTTGCTTGTAGTAGACAAATGGCATCTACAAGTTTTTCATTCGTCCTTTTATTTGAATTTAATAAAAAAGGTTGAATTAAGCATCCATTAATATTAAATAGTGAAAG
>JAJGRW010003766.1:0-41899 GCA_025461045.1 Carex parvula | reverse complement strand
TGTTGAATTTTTGAATTCAAATTTTCTAATGAAGTTTCAACTTTGTTCAAGGAGGTAATAATGCCACCTTCAAAAACCTTTCCTTTCAAATCTGGGTTGGTATCCGGGAAATATCCCCATGCAAAAACTACAGGGTGTAAATGCAGGTGGCGCCCAATATTAGGATTTCTTAACCCACTAGCAGCCATTAAAGGAGGTGTTAACAGAGACCCACAAGCCGATACTGTCACGTTAGCTCTAATTTCAAACCTATGTGAAATATGTGGATTTATGCTCTTAGCTATTACCCCTGCACATCTCTTTTTCTTACCCCCCGAAATATTATCCATTAATATGAACTTCTCAGCCTTTACCCCAGTTAGAATCACCGCACCATAATTTACCGCATCTACCAACCAAGTGGTGTCAGTACCACGCTTCTCTCCAGTTCTACAGCCATAACTGCAACTCCCACAAAAATGTCGCTCTAAAGAGTTTCTCCCAACATACTCAACCGGCAGCCCTAATTTCTCACATCCCTTTCGAAGAACTTTATTTTGAAATCCCTCTTCTTCACACTTTGTAACACCTAATCTCGCAAAAACCTCATCCATAGCTGTAGCATACTCCTTGCTTGTAAAAAGATCGAGTTTTCTTTTTTGAGCCCATTCTTGCAAAACCATAAAGGGTGTTTTAATGCAAGCTGACCAGTTAACTGCTGACCCCCCACCAACAGTTGACCCTGCAAGAACCATCATTTTTCCATCCATTGTGCTCAAAATGCCACCCGATTCATACATTTCATCCATAGAGGGGGCTTCTAAAGAGGTGTAATCTTTACATGTGAAATAATTTCCCTTTTCAAGATTACAACCTTGTACCCTGATTTTGCAAGAACTGCTGCTGCAACACCACCTCCACTCCCGGAGCCGCATATGACAACATCACATTGTATACAATAGCGGTTTCCTAAGGAGCTGGTGGCAAGATTTAGATTCTTTCTGGCTAGGTTTTCAAGGATTGATGAGGACTCTAGGTGGATTGTTTCTATTATTCCTTTCTCGAGTGGGCGGTTGGTTTGGGGTTCAGTTATTAGATCGTGTTCTGGATCGGTTGGCAGGTTGTAACCAATAGCTTCCCATGTTGGGTTTTGAGACTTTTCATCAGTCTGCACAAACATAATTGTCAAGGTAACACATTTACTTATTAACGAGTTCATTTGATGAACTTCTTTGAATACATTATGCATATACTGGTTTTAGTTGGTTTCACATATGCAGACAATGGCTCATTTGGTATAGTAGCAGTTGCTGTCAGACATTGAATTAAAAAGTTAACAAGTCTCAGAGCCTGAATTAGACCATACCACAATACAAATAAAAAAAAATCCTAAATTACAAAAATACTTTAACTTAGTATATAATTTCTGAATGATTAGGTGAATAGGAATAACTACATGAATCTACTTTGAAGTTCAAGGGAGAAAATATAGAGAATGAAAAGACTCAATCCATCAAAAGTATAAGAAAAGAAGTCCAAATATGCTTCCAAAACCAACATCAGCACAACAAGTATAACTTAGTTTATACAAGAGGCAACAACTAGCTTAGGCAGCCAAACAAAGCAGAAATTAAACAAACAAACAAAAACGAATCAAGATCAAACGCCTTGATGACATCAAGTAGGAAATCAAAAGGGGACCACAATGTTTTAAGAAGAATTATGTGAAGCTTTTTTTCCCTTTTGTTTGGTGTACTTCTATGATAATGAAACAGGGATGGGTATCCTAAAAATTGTCTTTCCAAATACCCGAAAACTTTCACAATACTTTAGAATCAGTTTATTTTCAGATTGCTCATATCTTAGTGGCATCCTTGTGATATAGGAGGCCCATTATAGGTAGTCTTAAAGAAGTTCATTCTGTAGAAGATAATTATGTGCCAAGCATAGCCCCTAAAAATCTGTCCTCTGGGAAAGAATTTGCAAATTGATAAAAGCGGGTGGACGAATTTTCCATCTCCAGGGAAAACACTATTATCTCCTATCAAATAAATCCCTAATTCCCTAATTCTCCTAAGCAGAGAAAACATGGGAAGTATTGGCACCAATATGACAAGAAAAACAAGCCCATCTTGCTCATCATGCCCATAAATTTAAATTAAGGTTTGCTTTTATTTTGTTCATTAAGTAATGAAAATTAATTAAACACTGATGAAAATTAGTTATATTGATGAATCTAATTGCAAATTTGACATTGTGAGGGGAATTAAATGAAATAATTATGTATAAAGACATGGCAAAAAGATATTTACCACAGTATAGAAGATGTACTGAGATAAGATCTTGATGACCACAAAGAACATTCTCAGAGGGTTATACTTTGTCTCTCTGCTCCATTTCTTAAGTACGGTTTCTCGCTTAGCCAGGGGTAATTCAGAGAATTTATATATAAACGGGAAATCCCGAGATATGCATACGAAACCACAAAGAATAAATGTTCCCAGCCTGGTTGCCAGAAGCCATAAAATTACTCTAACAAGAATACGCGCCTCTTTCATACACCTCTTTACTAAGCACTCAGCCACCTATTAGGAAAAACAATTGTGAAATTAGAATAGACTAAAATTTATCACCTAGCAGTACCCTTTCTTATACTACTGTTTTATTTGCATATGCTATACCATCTATTTGTATGAAGTATGAACTAAAAGGTAAATACAAGGAAACAAATTTCCAAGTCATGTTTTTAACCTTAATAGTCAAAATTTTGATTCCAAACAAAAAATCAGAGTGTTATAGGTTAAGATAATACATATTGGTAAATTTAGAGTTCATTTTTTATAACGTGGGGAAAACTATATACCAAAACAATTAATCAGAACAAATTACTGATTTTCAGCTTCGTGTTATAAAAAACAAGCTCAAAAAATTTAAAAACTAGATCAACATTTAATGCTTTTCTTTTGGAATTTGAATTATTAATTCCAAGAGAAACGTTGAAATAATAGGCACACCAAGACCATGTTAATTGATCGCTCTTGTACAATTTGGTTGGGCAAATTAATTTTCTATATAATTTATTCGAAAAGTGAGATTCATGGGAATCCCGGAATTGGATGATTTCTTGTTGTACCCTGTGCAAATATGCTCTTAGATTGCTTAAGTCCAGATGCAAACCCACTTAAATGCTACTAACGGAAAAGATACCAATAATAAGGTGAGTTGCTATCAAGACACCGAATTTAATATCCTCTACACTATCATTAATCTCAATCACCAAATCCACTAAATAATAAAAAACTTTTCTGGAAATCATGATACTATGAAATGAAAAGTCAACTTAAATTTAGAATTACGAAGAAAGAAGGATACCCAGGATGTGAAATATATAGATATTTAATGGTACCTCATCTGGAATATTGAAATCAGAGCCAGAAGCCATGTAAAATTCCTGAAGAGCCTTGCTCGGCGAGCCCTCCTTGCCATTGCTGACGTGGATGTCCTCCGTTGGCACAGACGGGATAATGGTAGCACAGATGGCAGACAATGATTGGATCTGTGCTTGAGAAAAGCCATGAGTGTATTCTCCTTTCTCTCTTTTCTTCCCTCTTAGTAGAGGATGACCTTTTTTAATCTTTCCTGTCTTCCCTTCCATTTTAGTGAAATAGTAGGTGATAGATTGAGAGAATTTGGGGAGGAGATCTTTTGATAAAGTGTAGGTGCTAATATGTAAAAGTTCTATTTCGGTTAGTGGAACTAGGAGCCCAGCCGCCTAGGACAGGGAGACTTGGACATTATATAGGCCTCACAATTTACGAATAGGAGGGAGAATCTACATATATTATTCACAGTTAATGTTTCGCGTCTCCCGATTCTACCAGTATATGAGTTCCGTTACTGAAAATGCTTTTTGAAAAAAAAAAATGATATTTGCTGATTCTTTTTTTAATAAAGATTGTGCAAATTGAGCATTACTTCATTAAAATATTGCTTTCATTTTTCCATTAATATTTGAAATTAGGAACTTGGAACGCAACTATATATTAATTTTTGGAGGACATGATATTTAAATTATTCGCATATTATACATAGGTCATATAATCGGTCAAATTTTATTTGATGTTTCATAAAACCTATAATTTATAACTGTTTGACGAGTTCACTAAAATATGATCAATGTTTAGAGTAGAGCTAGGTATTTTTTAAGTTCATCAAGTTTTCTGTAAACTCAATTCTAAAACTTATTAGATTAGATTCAAATGATAAATTTTAAATAAAAATGAAGAACTGTAGTAGAACATAAAAGACAACCAGTACAATATAAAGACAACAAGAATAAGATGAAAAACAACTCTAAGAACATGAAATACAACAAGTACAAGATGGAAAACAACTAAATGAAGATGAAAGACAACCACTACAAGATGAAACACAACCGGAAGAACATGAAAGAAACCAGTAAAACATGAAAGACAACTAATAGAAGGTGGAAAACAACCCGTATAAGATGAAAGACAACTACAAGAAGATGAAAAACAACTAGTAAAACATGAAAGACAACCAGTACAATATGAAAGACAACAAGAATAATATGAAAAACAACTAGAAGAACATGAAAGACAACAAGTACAAGATGAAAGACAACTAAAAGAAGATGAAAGACAACCAGTACAAGATGGAAGAAAACTAGAAGAAGATGAATCACAACTAGAGAAGGTGAAAGATAACCAATACAAGATGAAAGACAACTAGTACAAGAAAAAAGACAACCAGAGAAAAATGAAAGACACATAAAAAAAGATAAAAAACAACAAGAAAAACGTGAAAAACAACAAGAATAAGAACGAAAGACAACTAGAAGAAGATGAAAGACAACTAGTAGAAGATAAAATACAACTAGAAGAAGATGAAAGACAACTAGAAGAACATGAAACACAACTGGTATAATACAAGTTGTCTTTCATCTTGTATTGATTGTTTTTCATGTTTTTCTAGTTGTCTTTCATGTTCTACTAGTTGTCTTTCATCTTCTTCTAATTGTTTTTCATCTTGTACATGTTGTATTTCATCATCTTCTAGTTGTTTGTCATGTTATTCTAGTTCTCTTTCATCTTGTACTGGGTGTTTTTTCATGTTCTTCTAGTTATCGTTCGTCTTGTACTGCTTATTTTTCATGTTCTTCTAGTTGTATTTCATGTTCTTCTTATTGTTTTTCATGTTCTTCTAGTTGTCTTTCACCTTGTACTAGTTGTTTTTCATCTTCTACTGGTTGTCTTTCACGTTCTTCTAGTTGTCTTTCATTATCTTCTAGTTGTCTTTCACATTCTACTTGTTGTTTTCATGTTTTTCTAGTTGTCTTTTATGTTCTTCTAGTTGTCTTTCATCTTGTACTGGTTGTCATTCATCTTCTTCTTGTCGTCATTCATCTTGTACTGGTTGTTTTCCTATTCTACTATTGTATTTCATCTTCTTCTAGTTGTATTTCATGTTGTTGTAGTTGTTTTTCATCTTGTACTGGTTGTCTTTAATTTTCTTCAAGTTGTCTTTTATATTGTACTTGTTGTCTTTCATGTTCTTCTCGTTGTCTTTCATGTTCTACTAGTTATTTTTCGTGTTCTACTGGTTGCCTTTCGGATTCTAATGGTTGTCTTGATTTTCTTCTAGTTGTCTTTCATCTTGTACATGTTGTCTTTCATGTTCTTCTAGTTGTCTTTCGTGTTCTTCTAGTTGTCTTTCGTGTTCTACTAGTTGTTATTCGTGTTCTACTAGTTGTATTTCGGGTTCTAATGGTTGTCTTCATCTTCTTATTGTTGTCTTTAATCTTGTACATGTTGTTATTCGTGTTCTACTGGTTGTTTTTCATCTTGTATTGGTTGTTTTTCATGTGCTTCTAATTGTCTTTTATGTTCTACTAGTTGTTTTTCATCTTCTTCTAATTGTCTTTTATCTTGTACTTGTTGTCTTTCATCTTTCTCTAGTTGTTTATCACGTTCTTCTAGTTATTTTTCATCTTGTACTGGTTGTTTTTCATGTTCTTCTAGTTATCTTTCATCTTGTACTGGTTATTTTACATGTTATTCTAGTTGTCTGTCATGTTCTTCTAGTTGTCTTTCACCTTGTACTAGTTATTTTTCATCTTCTACTAGATATTTTTCATCTTGTATTGGTTGTCTTTCATGTTCTTCTAGTTGTCTTTCATTATCTTCTAGTTGTCTTTCACATTCTACTTGTTGTTTTCATGTTTTTCTAGTTGTCTTTTACGTTCTTCTAGTTGTCTTTCATCTTGTACTGGTTGTCTTTTATCTTCTTCTAGTTGTCTTTCATCTTGTACTGGTTGTTTTCCTATTCTACTAGTTGCGTTTCATCTTCTTATAGTTGTATTTCATATTATTCTAGTTGTCCTTCGTTAGTTGTCTTTCATCTTGTACTGGTTGTTTTTCATTTTCTTCAAGTTGTCTTTCAAGTTCTTCTCGTTGTTTTTCGTGTTCTACTGGTTGTCTTTCGAGTTCTCATGGTTGTCTTGATATTCTTCCAGTAGTCTTTCATCTTGTACATGTTGTCTTTCATGTTCTTCTAGTTGTCTTTCGCGTTCTTCTAGTTGTCTTTCGTGTTCTTCTAGTTGTCTTTCGTGTTCTTTTAGTTGTCATTCGTGTTCTACTAGTTGTATTTCAGGTTCTAATGGTTGTCTCCATCTTCTTATTGTTGTCTTTAATCTTGTACATGTTGTTATTCTTGTTCTACTGGTTGTCTTTCATCTTGTATTAGTTGTCTTTCATGTTCTACTAGTTGTATTTCATCTTCTTCTAGTTGTTTTCTTGTACGAGTTGTCTTTATTTTGTTCAAGTTTTCTTTCATCTTTGTACTGGTATTTCATCTCCTTCTAGTTGTGTTTCATCTAGAAAAATATGAAAAATACAACTAACTAGTAGAAGATGAAAAACAACTAAAAAAAATGAAAGACAACTAGAAAAACATGAAAGCCAACCAGTACAAGATAAAAAACAACTAGAAGAAGATGAAAGACAACCAATAGAAGATGAAAGAAAACCAGAAGAACATAAAAGACAACTAATAGAACGTGAAAAACAACTCGTATAAGATGAAAGACGACTAGAAGAAGGTGAAAAACAAGTAGTAGAACATGAAAGAAAACCAGTACAATTTGAAAGACAACAAGAATAAGATGAAAAATAACTCCAAGAACATGAAAGGCAACAAGTACAAGATGAAAAATAACTCAATGAATATGAAAGACAACCACTACAAGATGAAAGACAACCGGAAGAACATGAAAGACAACTAATAGAAGGTGGAAAACAACCCGTATAAGATGAAAGACAACTACAAGAAGTTGAAAAAGAACTAGTAAAACATGAAAGACAACCAGTACAATATGAAAAACAACAAGAATAAGATGAAAAATAACTAGAAGAACATGAAAAACAACAAGTTACAAGATGAAAGACAACTAAAAGAAGATGAAAGACAACCAGTACAAGATGGAAGAAAACTAGAAGAAGATGAATCACAACTAGAGAAGGTGAAAGATAACTAATACAAGATAAAAGATAACTAGTACAAGAAGAAAGATGTTGTCTTTCATCTAATTGTCTTTCATCTTCTTCTAATTGTCTTTTATCTTGTACATGTTGTCTTTCATCTACCTCTTGTTGTTTATCATGTTCTTCTAGTTATTTTTACTCTTGTACTGGTTGTTTTTTGTGTTCTTCTAGTTATCTTTCATCTTGTACTGGTTATTTTACATGTTCTTCTAGTTGTCTGTCTTGTTCTTCTAGTTGTTTTTCACCTTGTACTAGTTGTTTTTCATCTTCTAATAGTTGTTTTTCATCTTGTACTGGTTGTCTTTCATGTTCTTCTAGTTGACTTTCATCATCTTCTAGTTGGCTTTCACATTCTACTTATTGTTTTTCATGTTTTTTCTAGTTGTCTTTCATGTTCTTCTAGTTGTCTTTCATCTTGTACTGGTTGTTTTCCTATTCTACTAGTTGTGTTTCATCTTCTTCTAGTTGTATTTCATGTTCTTCTAGTTGTCTTTCATCTTGTACTGGTTGTCTTTCATTTTCTTCAAGTTGTCTTTTATCTTGTACATGTTGTCTTTCATGTTGTTCTTGTTGTCTTTCATGTTCTACTAGTTGTCCTTCGTGTTCTACTGGTTGTCTTTCAGGTTCTAATGGTTGTCTTGATTTTCTTGTAGTTGTCTTGCATCTTGTACATGCTGTCTTTTGTGTTCTTCTAGTTGTCTTTCGTGTTCTTCTAGTTGTCTTTTGTGTTTTTGTAGCTGTCTTTCGTGTTCTACTAGCTGTCATTCGTGTTCTACTAGTTGTATTTCGGGTTCTAATGGTTGTCTTCATCTTTTTATTGTTGTCTTTATTCTTGTACATGTTGTTGTGTTCTACTGGTTGCCTTTCATCTTGTATTGGTTGTCTTTTATGTTCTACTAGTTGTCTTTCATCTTCTTCTTGTTGTTTTTCTTGTACAAGTTCTTTATTTTGTTCAAGTTGTCTTTCATCTTGTACTGGTTGTTTGTCATCTTCTTCTAGTTGTGTTTTATCTTCTTTTAGTTGTCTTTCATCATCTACTGGTTGTCTTTCATATTATACTAGTTGACTTTCGTAATCTGCAGGTTGTCTTTCGGGTCCTAATGGTTGTCTTAATCTTATTGTAGTTGTCATTCATCTTGTACATATTGATTTTTGTGTTCTACAGGTTATTTTTCATCTTGTACTGGTTGTCTTGGATGTTCTACTAGTTGTCTTTCATTTTCTTCTAGTTATCTTTCTTGTACATGTTGTCTTTCAATTTGTTGTAGTTGTCTTTCTTTTTGTTTTGGTTGTTTTTCATCTTATATTAGTTGTCTTTCATCTTCTTCTAGTTATCTTTCATTTTATATTAGTTGTTTTTCATCTTGTACTAGTTGTCTTTAATCTTGTACTGATTGTCTTTCATGTTCTTCTAGTTGTCATTTGTGTTCATCTTGTACATCTTGTACTAGTTGTCTTTCACCTTCTATTAGTTGTCTTTCATCTGTACTAGTTGTCTTTCATGTTCTTCTAATTGTCTTTCATCTTGTACTGGTGTCTTTCATGTTCTTATAGTTGTCTTTTATCTTGTATTGGTTGTTTTTCATGTTCTTCTAGTTGCCTTTCATCTTTTTCTAGTTGTTTTTCACCTTGTACTAATTGTTGTTTTTCATCTTCAACTAGTTGTCTTTCATCTTGTAGTGGTTGTCTTTCATCTTCTTCTAGTTGTGTTTCATCTAGAAGAAGATGAAATATAACTAACTAGTAGAAGATGAAAGACAGTTAGAATAACATAAAAGACAAATAGAAGAAGATGAAAGACAACCAGTAGAAGATGAAAGACAAACAGAAAAGAAAATGAAAGACAACCAGAAGTACATGAAAGACAACTAGAATAAGATGAAAGACAACTAATAGAAGGTGAAAGACAACTAGTATAGGATGAAAGACAAGAAGAAGATGAAAAACAACTTGTAGAACATGAAAGACAACTAATACAAGATGAAAGACAACTAGAAAAAGATGAAAAACAACTAGATGAACATAAAAGATAACTTATACAATATGAAAATGATCACTCAAAAGTGAGCGATGTTATATTTCAAAATTTATAAACTCAGAAATGCTATCGGTTCGGATCGCACAATCCTACCGAGTAGTATAATCGAGGTCGATCCACTGGGAATATTGGTCTAGTCTTGAGCGATCAAATTACAATTTTTCAAAAGGCTAGACGAAATATAAAAATTTGAGAGTTGTAGTTGTGATCAATGTAAATTTGGTACAATTAAAAGTAATTAAAATAAAGATAGATGAGAATTCCTAGGATTTCGACACACCAATACTACTCAATCCTCTTTGAAAAAGATAGTAGGAAAATAAGAAAACAAATAATTAAAAGTACTTTCCTAAAATAAAAACTAGCATCTATCCTACTTCTCCCTGGCAACGGCGCCAAAAAGCTTGTTGAGTATTTTAGGTATAGGATTTTTACGCTTTCTTTTGTACTCTTTAGACTTTTAAATTTATATACCTAGTACTCAAAGATATGGTCGATTGCAAGCGCACAACCTAATTCCTGTAGTATTTGAGGTATCGATCCAAAGGGAGATGGGGAAATACTAATTTTTAATAAAGAAAACTACTATTAAAACTAAACAATAAAAGTAAAAGGGGGGTTTTTGTGTAATTTCATTTTTTTAAGGAAAATTAAAGATTTGTAACAAAGTAATTAAAAGTAATTAAAAGTTCGGATGTGATTCAAATTGGAGAAGTCTAGGGGTATTCGGTCTACAATCCCTTACTAATTCTATCTACTCGGTTTGTTTAAATTCATGTTTGATAAAACAAGGTTTCTAACCTAAGATGTTAAAAAGGGTCACTTTCGTGAATTAATAACGTGCCTAAATAGTATGGACTTCACGATTAAGTCCTTCACCCTAGCTATCTAGACCATGAAGTTCTTGTTAGCCTATCATATCCTTAGATATTGGTACTTCACGATTAAGTTTTTCATACCAATAATCAATTCAATTCAAGGGGTCATAATTTGGGATTTGACTTCACGATTAAGTCATTCGTCAAACCCTAACCATACCTGTAGTTCCGGTTTAGATGTCAAATTGGTCAATTCTAATCCAAATCCTAAGATATCTGTGATCATAATTTGGTACTATCCTATATGATCCTAATCTACTTCAAGTCTAAAAGACCTAAGCGGGATACTACTATTCAAGTACTAACCATGCAACATCACAAAGAATAAATCACAGAAATTAACATCAAATCAAACAATCATAATAAAAACTAAGATCCGAGTAAGATAAAACTAAACAAGTTCATGCTACATGACCTAAACCCCTAGAGAGGAAATCTAGCCTCTCATGGAGATGCAAGCATTCATCATAGATTCAATACAAAAATAAGTAAAAGACAAAGAGAAACTAACTAGAGAAATAGATTACACCCTTCCCTAATGAAAAACCTTAGTCTTCTTGCGTTTGCTGTGAGAACTCTTCTTCTTCCTTCTTGATTCGCTCATGTGGTTGATGCTCTTCTCTTGAATTTCTCTCTTAAATTGGTGATGAAGATAGAGAAGAATTCCTTTCTTTTTATACTAGAAACTGGAGCAAATGGACGTGGGGAATCATTCTAAATCTATCCCAGCGTATTCCCCACGTCTCCACCTTCTATTTTCCACCCTTGGGTAGTGGTCAGATGAGCCAAAAATGGAAAAACTTTCGAAAACTCACTTTTTAGGCTGAATGCAGCTAGAGTGCAGCCGCACTGCGTCCGCACGGGGTTTGATTTTTGCTCTTTTCTATTTTCTAGTTGCTGCGTGCGTTCGCACTCTCCCTCAGTGCGTCCGCACTATGCTCGGACTTTTCTTCTTTCCTATGCTCTGAATTCTTCTAAAATTCTCTAAGTAGTGAGTGCGACCGTAGTGCGAGTAGTGCGTCCGCACTGCTCTCGGACATTTCTTTGTTGCGCTGTGAATTTCTCTAAAATCTTCTAAGTATTGAGTGTGTCCGCACTGGGTCTTTGTGCATCCGCACTGGGCTCAGTTTATCTATTGTGAGCTGAGTTTTTCTTCTAAGTGTTGAATGCGGACGCATTGATTCTCTGTGCGTCCGCATTTTGTTCCAATTTCTTTATTTTCTACAAATTTCACACAAACAAACGTAGTAACTAGATTGTAGGTGTATTTCATTCTATTATCTACTAAAATACATGATATTTGGTGTTATTATGTGATAAAAACCAGACCGAACATGTATATAATTTAGGTCTATCAAATCTCTTTGATATTCTACTTCTGACGGGTCTGATTTCTTGTTGTTGTTTTATGGAAGACACTACATAGGACACTGCGAGTTATCTTACGCAAATGATGGAACTTCCATCGAGATACTACATAGGACACTGCGAATTATCTTATGCAAATGACAGATCTCTAAATACACAAGTTGCTACATAGGACACTGCGATTTCTCTTAAGCAAATGACAGAACTTGGTTCGCGTTTTGTTATTCCAATTTATGATTTTTCCGCTAAGATTTTCTTTACATAAATCTAATGACTCCCAACGAGGTTAACTCGTGCATCATAATTTCTCTTACCATTAAAGCACTGTCACTACCCTAACGGATTAAATTAGATCATCGATATCAGATGAAGGGATAATAAATCACAAAAGCATTTCAATCAAACAACAAGAAATCATAATCAACAGAAAATATATATATCAAAGCATCATGAGTAACAAGATTTACTGCCTAGCCCCTAAGTAAATAACTTAGCCGCGGAACAGCATGGTTACAATCACTCCTCTCTTTCTCACTTAATTAAATCTAACCAAAATTACAAAGATATATTCTCCTTCTGTCCAGGGTGCTTATATAGGAGTGAGGGGACGTCTGGAGTTGAGTGGAGGCCAAGAAACCTGATTTGGATACAGCTGTAGCAGTTATTCCCCAAAGGGCGCCTTGGTTAAGAACCGTACTTGCTGGTACGGTCCGTAATGAGACCATGTCACTGAGGGATTTAATGCGTATCGCGCTATCTCCTAGTTCGTATCCGGCTAGGTCCGTATTAGACAATACGGGCCGTAACAGAGCCTTAGTCAATGAACATCGCTTACCGATTGACCTGATTCTTGCTCCATTTGATGTAAAATAGTCCCAAAACCTATTTCCTGCAATAAAACATAAAGAATGGTGACAATAGCCTTTTCCTCTAATTAATTAAACATAAGTGTGAGATAATATGCAAAACCTAAGCCAAAACCCTACGTAATTCATCATCATTTTGACTCTGATCAGAAACACAACTACAAGAAGATGAAAGACAACTCGTACAAGATGAAAGACAACTTGAACAAGATGAAAGACTACAAGAGGAATGATGAAGTCAAAATATATAGCGAAAATCACTATCTTTTCTTCCGGAAAATGATAAAAAGCGAATGCAAAGTAGTTATTTTTCTGATTTATTTACTGCAAGTGTATTTTTAGGTCATTTTGGTAGGTTTTGGAGAAAGTTGCATTTTTAGAACAAAATCAGAGCAAAAATATCATATTTAGGTGATTTCTGAGTAGGGCGTTAAAATGGGACATTACATGGAGCATGCAACACCTCACACGAAGTGCACAACATGCGAAATGGTGAAAAATATAAGAAAATTCACTAAGTCAGGAAGCCCTGCGGCCTCTCTATGCCGCGTGAGGCATACCCTGAGGCTGCACGATCTGTGGGTTGTCCTAAAAATAGGCTTTTTCTGATGGGCCTTCTAGAAGAACGTGTTTTCCTGATGTGCCTTCTAGAAGGACTCATTTTCTGAAGAGCCAAGCTATTTTTGGCTTTATCTATCCAATCATGGGTGGACCCTACGTTCCTCACTACTTCCACTACTCCACCTCTCGTTTAGGAAGGCTATAAATATCCCTTTTGTAATAGGATTTAGTGTGCGTATTTAATTGTGTCAAGTCCATAATTGTAGTTAGCAATCCTCATTGTTAGGTTAGGTTAGAGAGTTACTTAGAAAGATATGATAGCAAGAGAAGAATGCGTCATCTAAGGAGGCCGAGATTCTTCCATCTTCAATTGGGTTGTAATTAATGTTCTCTTTATTTTATTCTTTTTATTTTGCCATGGGCGTGAGAAGCTAAACTTCTCATCTCTAGGGTGAGGGTTGTACTTGAATACTTAATTATGTTTTAACATACGTTTATGTTTTGTTATGTTATGGTTTGAGTTTTCCTTTGCACTTTGAATTCCTTTTTATTATATCCTTGCATACATAGTTTTGTCTACTATATGCCAATGATCTCCATGTACCAATAGCTATTAAGTCGTTGCATTCTTGTGTGAGAAGGATAATGCATGTAAGTACTACAAACACTTCGACTAACGAGGCTTGACAGCGGTTCAAAGACTAGGGTTAGAACCCAATGGGCTCCCATGGCAGGATAGCGTAAATCGTACTTTAAATAAACATTAGAAAGCACTTAGATTAAGTAGGGTTTTTGGGATATTTTAACTACCGGGTAGTATAGGGAAATAATATAATTGCGTACCTAAAATACTTAGTCTTAGTAGCCCAAAAACTGATTGCAAGATAAGAAAACCTTTCAAATTGCATAAACAAACACCCAGCACGCTCTGTGGGTAGTAACAGTGCCGCATGCGGGGTAGCTGTGGGGCAATCCATGTCGCATACGTTAGTGATAGTGCAGCATGCGACATAGAAAAAAATCAAAACTTGTGTTTTGCATAATTAAGAAGGACAGAAAACCTGAACCCTACGCTCTTTATCTACTGTTAAACCTTTACTAGCTATAATATCCTGATTGCATTTATCACCACCACCTCAAATTTCAAAAACCCGATAACCTAGACTTGTAAAAATTATTTAAAATCTAATACACTATCCCTGTGGATCGATACCCCAATCATACTACACGATAGGATCATACGCTTGTGATATGAACGTAAGTAGAAATTAGGGTTTATAAATCATTAAAAGTAGTAGTACCATTTTGGTCCATCAAAGAAGATGAAAGACAACTAGAAGAACATGAAAGACAACATGTACAAGATGAAAGACAACTAGAAGAACATGAAAAACAACTAGTACAAGATAAAAGACAACCAATAGAACAAGATAAAAGACAATATGTACAAGTTGAAATTTCATGTTCTTCAAGCTTCTTCTAGTTGTATTTCCCTTCTACTAGTTGTTTTTCGTCTTCTTCTAATTGTATTTCGTGTTATGCTAGTTATCTTTAATCTTGTATTGGTTTTTCTCATCTTATATTAGTTGTCTTTTATGTTCTTCTAGTTGTCTTTCATCTTTTTCGTTGTCTTTCATCTTCTTCTAGTTGTCTTTCATGTTCTACTAGTTGTCTTTCATCCTCTTCTAGTTGTCTTTCTTGTACAAGTTGTCTTTCATGTTCTTCTAGTTGTCTTTCATTTTTTTCTAGTTATATTTTCTCTTCTTCTAGTCATATTTCCTCTTCTTCTAGTTGTCTTTTATCTTGTACATGTTATCTTTCATCTTTTTTGTAGTTGTTTTTCATGTTTTTGTAGTTGTCCTTCATGTTGTACTGGTTGTCATTCATGTTCTTCTAATTGTCTTTCTTCTTGTACTGATTGTTATTCATGTTCTTCTAGTTGTCTTTCATGTTCTTCTAGTTGTCTTTCACATTATCTTCTAAACAAATTGTGGTTAAACGCTCATATCGGAGTTTCCTACCAATATTTATGGCCGTTTAAAGTTTGGAACATTGCATTGATGTTTTATTGCAACAACATCGATATTTTTTTTGCAAAAGCATCGATGTTTTTTTCAATTCTGATTGTTCCAAGGTCTGAAGGCTTATATTTGGACACCAGGCCCTCCCTCTCTTTGCGACCTTTCCGAGTTGTGGTCAATCACTCAAATCGAGCTTTCCTACCAACATTTATGGCTTTTTAAAATTTAGAACAATGCATCGATGTTTTGTTGCAATAACATCGATATTTTTTTTGCTAAAGCATTGATGTTTTTTGCAATTCTGATTGTTCTGAGGTCCGAAGGCTTATACCTTGGACACTAGGCTTTTCGTATCTTCGTGACCTTTCTGAATTCTGATTGTTCTGAGGTCCGAAGCTTATGCCTTGGACACTAGGCTCTTCGTATCTTTGCGACCTTTTTGAATTCTGATTGTTCTAAGATTCGAAGGCTTATGCCTTGGACACCATGCCCTCCGTCTCTTCGCGACCTTTTTGAATTGTGGTCAAACGCTCAAATTGAGGTTTTCCTAGCAACATTTATAGTCGTTTAAAGTTTGGAACAATTCATCGATGTTTTATTACAATAAATCGATATTTTTTTTTGCTAAAGCATCAATGTTTTTTTGCAATTATGATTGTTCATGGGTCCAAAGGCTTATACCTTGGACAGCATGCCCTCCATCTCTTCGCGACCTTTCCAAATTATAGTCAAACGCTTAAATCAGGGTTTCCTACCAACATTTATCGCCGTTTAAAGTTTGGAACAATGCATCGATGTTTTATTGCAATTCTGATTGTTTAGAGGTCCCAAGGCTTATGCCTTGGACACCAGGCCCTCTGTCTCTTCGTAATTTTTCTGAATTGTGGTCAAATGCTCAAATAGGAGTTTCCTACCTATATTTATAGCCGTTTAAAATTTAGAACAATGCATCGATATTTTATTGCAACAACATCGATGTTTTTTTTTGCTAAATCATCGATGTTTTTTTGTAATTATCATTGTTCAGGGGTCCGAAGGCTTATGCCTTGAAAACTAGGCCCTCGTCTTTTCGCGACCATTCCAAATTGTGGTCAAACGCTCAAATCGAGATTTTCTACCAACATTTATGGCCGTTTAAAGTTTGGAACAATGCATCAATATTTTATTGCAACAACATCGATATTTTCTGCTAAAGCATCGATCTGTTTTTGCAATTTTGATTGTTCCGAGGTTCGAAGGCTTATGCCTTGGACACCAGGTCCTCCGTCTCTTCACGACATTTTTGAATTGTGGTCAAACACTCACATCGGAGTTTCCTAACAACATTTATTATCGTTTAAAGTTTGGAACATTGTATCGATATTTTATTGCAACAAAATTGATGTTTTTTTTGCTAAAGCATTGATGTTTTTTTTTACAATTCTGATTGTTCAGAGATCCGAAGGCTTATGCCTTAGACATCAAGCCCTCTGACTCTTCGCGATCTTTCCAAATTGTGATCAAACGCTCAAATCGAAGTTTCCTACAAACATTTATGGCCGTTTAAAGTTTAGAACAATGCATCGATGTTTTATTGCAACAACATCGATGTTTTTTTGCAAAAGCATCAATGTTTTTTTGCAATTTGATTGTTCCGAAGTCCGAAGGCTTGTTGTCTTTCTTAAAGTACAATGACTTGTTTGACAAGTTTCCTGTAAATAGTAAAATTTAAGTTCAAATTTGTCACAGGTGTCATTGTTCATTTCTAACTAGGGGTATTCATCGGGTCCGATTTAATTGGTTTTAAAGCAAACCGAGAGAGATCAGATTAAACGGTTCGAGTTTTCCAGCTAAATGGATCGGTTTAGTTCATTTTTTAAATTGTTTAATTGTTTGATTTGGTTCGGTTTAAATATTTTTGAAACCAGTTAGACCAAACCAACCAAAAAGATGAGTATAATTCTTTTGAATCTATGAAACAAACTAATTATGAATGTTTTCTTTCTCCTTGAGTATGAAAATCACTAAACTCTAATTCAATTATGTGTACTGAAACTATTATTGTTTTCTTTCTCCTTGGGTCAAATGAACATACAACAGACACTATTATTGTTTCTTAATACAAAGTTAGTGAACTATCTGCTCACCATCAAAAAAAACTTTTGCCATTTGCATTATATAATATTTCGATGTTCAATTGCTTTTATCTTAAATTTTAAGAAATCCTCCCTGAATATGGCATAATTTGTGCAATAGCAAACCTTTTAAGATGTCTTTCCTGAAATTTGGAGAATTTAGCCCACCTTTGTGACCTTGATGAATTCACTAAAAATCAGGCAAATTAGACATCATTCAGGCAATATTATTTCGTAATTTTAGGCCAAGCCCATCGAACTATGTTTGAGCTAAAGATAAAAAAGCAGAGCCTATATTTAGGTTAGATGTATCAACAAAATTTTCTCTCTTTTTTCTCATTTACTTTTTTTGAATAAGGAACATTAATTATGAAGTATGCTGATTAAATTACCTTTCTCCCAAGCTTTACTTATCGTTTATATATTCTTGATGAAGTCACAATTATTTCGGCCACTTGCAGTGGTTTGCCACATATTGTTAGGAATTTGTATTTATAAGATGACTTAGCCTATGGGATCCCTTTAAATTTTCCCTTGCTTGAATCATGTAATAAACATAAAAAAATTAGGGCTGTCGAAGAATAATTTTGGTGACTTCAGTATATATGTTTAAAATATTAATGAGAATAAAATATTACCAAAACCAATTTGATATACCAAGCCTCCAGTTCTATGATCTCACAAAACCAATTTGATATGGCTGCAAACATAGTTTGATATTTGAAACTATGTAATTCCTGTGCTGTCAAACTGTGATGTCTTTGGACTGCCTGCATCAAATGCCCCTCAAGCTGGGGCCCACCCACAGTGGAGGTGCTGATAAAATCAATACGAATCCTCACTCTACCAGCAGAGTACATTTCATGAAACCACATATATGATATAACATACATACAAAAGAAACAAAAATAGTGATCAAGCTTCCATTACTTAGTCCAACCGATCATAGTAAATTCACCTAATTTTAGATCCAGTTAGCGTGGCCAAATTCTCACTTCCCTATACCTCCCAATTTAAATTATTTGCATAGTTATATATACTAAATCAAAACTATACTTTAAACTAAATAGTCATACCACCAGAGAGACCTTTCATCCCTTCTTCCCCAAGTCCTCAGGCTTCCTCATGTGCCTCTTAGAATCCTTGATCTTAAGTAGCACATCACTATTGACCCAAGGGAAGCTAAGAAACCTCTTCTTGTCAGTACCTGTGAAGTTGGGGTGGTACACCACATGGTACCAGGCTGATGCCATTTTAGAATATTCGCTTTCATTACAGCTGTTTTTGAACCACTCCTCAGCTTCCTTTTGTAGGCCTTTAAATGCATCTAAAATACGGTCTCTTACTTCACCATATTGCTTGTTGTCTTTCTTCAAGTACAATGACTTGTTTGCCAAGTTGCCTGTAAATCGTAAAATTCAAGCTCAAATTTGTCAGAGTCATTGTTCATTTCTACCCACCATGTACATGTAAATTTAGTGCCTAGCATATATATACCATGAGGGTTAAAATGCCTCATGTTTTTCATGCCTCAGATCTTTTATCTCCTTTTTTTTAAGTCCAAACAGTCGATCCGAACCACTCAACATGATCTCCATATTAAAATGTGATTGGAGACCAAATTAAATTTTATATTTTTTTGGATTTTCTTTACTATTTTTTCAGATAGGTACAGAATCACCAATTTTGAATTGTCCAGAATCTTCTGAAAAAAATAATGATTTTGTACCTATCTAAAAAAAATAGTAAAACATTTTCAAAAAATATAAATTTGGTTTCCAAGCACATTTCAATATGGAGATCATGTTTAGTGTTCACATCGACTGTTTGTAATTAGAAAACAGAAATAAGGATGCGAGGCATGATTGGGACACCAAAACAATGGGGCATTTTAACCCCGCTCAACATATATAAACCATGAAATATTCCACATACATTTATAAATACTTTTTTAAGTTCTAATCAACGGTTTGAACTTTGAAATTAGAGATATTGATCCATAGTACAGACCAATATGCGTTATGCATAGTACCATAACCTCACTCAATAAACATAACAAACTGTATGACAAACAAGTACCACTGATACATGTAACCGTACCTGTCACAATCTCTTCCTCCTCTACTGCCTTATAATAGCACATAAGGTTACTAAACTTTTCATGATACATCTCGTAATACTCTTGAGCCTCCTCCAAGTAGTTCACAAATCCCTCCACCTCCAAATCACAGTCGTAACTTGAGTTGCATGCAATTCCACTTGCCACATCTCCACTACCAGTGTAACTCATGAAGCTGCCGTACAGCTTCCCCAGAACCCCTGTAGAGAAATAGGTGGGCTTGTCATATCGCTCCATGAAGTCAGGAAATTCTTTCGGTTTGAGGCTTTTGGGCATCTCAGCTGGTGCACCGGTTTTAGCAAAATCGACTGACATGGAATGGAGTTGCGCCAGCTCGATGCAAATTTCGCTTCGGGCTTTTAAAGGATCTCGGTCTGAGTGGACCAGGTGCGCGTTCGAAATTGCACCGAGATTGTCATTCGACATGTAGTCCACAAAGAAGTTTTGAATTTCCTGCATTTTATTAATTCTTAAATTTAATATGATGAATTCTTATAGGATTCGGAAGAAGATTATACAACAAAAACAAAATCTAGAAATTCCATGTATTTTATGCTCATATAAGGTTGCTAGAGCTTATAACTGCAAATATTTCTAAATTATGCTTTATACATAGACAATGGTCAACATAACCAGGAACATGGTCAAAATAGGTCATAAAAAAGTTTCTAAATTACCTTAAAAATGTTTTAATGCAATTTTCAGCACATGATCAATGCTATCTCACCAGAAACATTCTAGCTCCGCAAGCTCACAAAATATCACAGATATAATAACTAAACCTGATGAAAAAGCCATGTCTTCTTCTTTGAAACCAATATAACCCTCCTTTCAATGAAACCCATTTTATTTGAAAGAGAAATTGCAAAGCATGCAATTTCGACCTTTCTATACATATTATGTAGAGGAACCAAAAACTGCATTCCATACAGAACTTTTAAGCCAATGACCAACATACTCCTAAAAATCATAAACTTCTACTAACAGTTAGTATACTCTGCACTCAAAAACTTCCCCCATTTAAAATTTTCCGCTTCTCCCCCTGGATATATGAGGTATTTCTCATGCACATTTGCACTATATCATACAAAATGGTCAAATGACCGTACTATTACAATGCATAAAATAAACACAAGGGAACAGTGCACAGAGAGAAAAAGTAAGAGAGAGAGAGAGAGACCTCTAGAGTGACATCATGATCCATGATTCGTGGTCGGGGCCCAGAGTAATCCATTGGGGGATCAGTTTCTGGGGGAATAAGCCGCTCATTCCATGAAACAAAATACAGATCTCCATCCAAATCTCCCCCTGAGCACTCATTCGGATGTGGCCTATAAAAATTATCAAAACTGTTACCAAATATTCAATCTAATCCGGAAACTTCATGAAGGCAAGGATAGGAGCTCACTAACTTATATTCCACTATGATTTTCATTTAAGCCTTTTGCTGGTTGCTTATGTAAACTGAGTGAGGCTATGGTACTATGCATAGCATAAATTGGTCCATACTATGGATTAATATCTTCATTTTCAAATTTAAAAAAAAATCGATCTGAACCGTCCAATATGATCTCATATGAAAATGTACTTGTTGAACAAATTTTACATATTTTAGAATTCTTTTACTGTTTTTTTAGATAGGTAGAAAATCACTACTTTTGAATTGTCTAGAATTTTTCGATCAAGTGATTTTCTACCTATCTAAAAAAATAGTAAAAAAATTATAAAATAATGTAAAATTTGATCTCCATGTACATTGTTCATATGGAGATCATGTTGAACGGTTCACGTACATGTTCATAGGGAGATCATGTTGAACGGTTCAGATCGACTGTTTGGACTTCCATAATGGAGATATTGATCCATAGTACGGACCAATCCCGCAATGCATAGTACCATTGCCACACTCTATGTAAACTTGTTCAATTCAGATTCACTTGTTACTGTAGCAGTATGCAATGGGCCACTAAATGAACAACATAAAGTTAATAACTAACAAACATATATACCTTTTGCCTTTCTTCGGAAATACAAGACAATCAATCAACCCCATATCATCCAGCTCAGCATCATAAACTGCATCAAGCACTCTCACATCCCCCGGGTGCAAACAGGGGTTCTTTGTCACCACCACCTTTCCCACAACAACCCCTGTCACCCCATCAAATTTACAAAAACACCCCTCCTCCCTATCCCACTCCATCAGCTCCTCCTCTGTCAAAGTAACCCTGATATACACCTGCCCGTATTCCAGCCTTCCAGCCTCATCCAAGCAACCAATAGAAACCCTAGCTCTCGGTACAAAGATACGGCACTTGGTACGTATATCCACCAACTGGTACTCTCTCTGTGCCTTCAGTACCATAAAAAGGTATGGTTCTGATGCCGGCTCATACCCCTTCACTAGCATCTTCTTCACCACCGTTTTTAAACCCCTGCCGTGCATCCTTTGCACATATCTCAAAGCAGCTTCACAACTTGTTAAAATCTATCCAGCAGCATTAGATGATCTCTTTGCAACTCGTCAAACACCTCTTCTGGAACACCCAAAGTGGAAAGTAGGGTAATAATTTCTCTATTTAAAAATGCCGCCTGGTACTTGCTCCATCTTGTTATATTAAGCATCGTACTTTGAGATTCAAACTTTTTCATACTACCCCTTAAAGAAAGCTTCTTAAAACTTTTACGGTTAACAGCTACCACACCTTTAAAACCACCATACCTAATTTGGTAAGCTGAGGGGGTGTCATCCAAACCACATGTCTGTGCAACTTGTCTTGCAAAAGAAAGAGAGATTTGGCCAATACCATCAGAGAAACAGTATTTTGTACCAGTGTCAGTACAAATTTCAATATCTGGCAACATTGCTACCTCCCATCCAGGTACATTTATTGTTTGAGTCGAAGAACTGAAGAGTTGACCCATTCTAGCAGCACATTTCGATATAGAACGGATAGATGTAAATTGCCCCATGAATTCTCTGATTGTGGCAGCAGTGACCTCAGAATTGGAGGAAAACATCCAAACCGAATTCCCACGCAATTGACTTGCCGAAAATGCCAAAAACTCAAACTTCTTCGAGCCGATTCGAAAACCATTCTTCAAAACCGAGAGGATTCTGGAGTGGATGCCGGTTTTTAGGGGTTTGCACAAAAAGCCTTGTTCGATTTGGGTAGAGATAGAACTGAATGGCAGCTTCGACCAATCTTCATCTACAAAGGAAACCCTAGCAAAGTCTGTTGCATATTTGGAGAAATGCATGACTACATAGTTTGATTGCTCAACCTCTGGGCCCTGAAATTAGAATTATAAAATTCTTGTAAGCAAGCAATGGTAAAATACTGAGAGGAACTGTAAAGGATTGTTGCGTAGGGTTTTCAAATGTTTTCTTCAAATTTTCTAACAATTCATTGCTTCTTATTAGAATTACATTTTAATACAAGATAAAAAACCAGGTTCAGCCAAAAATAGCACTTTACTGGTTACCAATCTAACTGCTACACACTTGACCAAGCTATTACATACCTGTAAGTATACTTTAGTGGGTGTAATGAGCATTCTATAGCACCTCATCAATTTCAGATAACCTCTCTGAGAGTTTGACTTTGCACTGTTTCCTCTTACAATTTCAGAAAACTGCAATTTCACGAACTGCATTGGGTCATAGCAGGTGGAATCCTGCCTGTGCATCCTCTGAAGGATCTTTGTGCAAATCTCTACCGGGAACCCATTAAGAGTTTGTAACAGATCTAAATTGACCGCTTTTGGAGGCAGTTTGTGCATATGAACTAGAGAGTTCAGTTGGAATAGAATCTCATAAGGCATTGGTATCTCACTTGGAATCTCCAAAAGAGGATGCAATTCTATGCAATCTGAGTTAGGTGGGACAGGATGTATGTGGAGCAGAGTAACATTTCCAATTTCAGCCCACAGAGGGAGAGATTCAAGGGGTAGTGTGTAAGATGAGCCTTCTCGGAGTTTTAAGCAGATGCAACTGGACTTGCCAAAAGATGAGTTCCATGTGAAATCAGGTTGGCGGATCCAAATGCACTGGGACTGGAGACCTCCAGTGCAAGCATGGTACCGTTCTGTCTTGTAATTCCTGTTTTTCTTAGGAATGTCCACCGCACAGTATATTCTCGGTGCATACTTGAGCTGAAATTAAAATACACAGAAAGAAAATCAATAAATGAGAATAAATTAAGCATATTGAAAGGGCAAAATCAGCTCTGCCCCAAAAAAAACAGACAAAAATCAACAATGCATGAAATACAATTATTTCCATTGAATTTACAGAACTCATTTGATAATTTCTCACACTTGCAACTAAAACCCAAACAAGTTTGACTTAATTTTATATAATGCCTTGCACATTAAATGCAATAATCTTCTTCATAACTTCAAACCTAGTGTAACAAGTGTTTTTTTTTTCCTAAACACAAGTATAAAGAAATCAAGGCCACTGGATTTAAATGCCAGGTCCCAAGCTTGTATTAAATAATTATCAAGCAATGGTTGTCATTTAGTAGCAGAAAATATCTTCAGAAATTTTTCTACCTCCAGTAGGATAGCATCTGATGAATCCGAAAAATCTTTGGTTGATAATTTACACCCACAGCTAGAAATGATATCATTGAAATAGACTTCAAGCTTATACTTATGACCATCATTTTCTAGAAATATGACAATTCTGGTTCTCTCTGGCATTATCTCGACTCTTACCCCTTTCCATGACTGGATAACCTGTCCAATATAGAAAATGCAAAACAAATAAATTAACAAATCAATGTAATTGGATTTACACTTGCATGTACAACTATCAAAGAAGATAACACACCAAAAAAGATAAAACCCTAAGAAATTGTAAGAGCCAAGAAATAGACCTATAAAATGAAATAGCAAATGAAAACAGAAACAAAAAAGACTCCGGAAAAGTTCCACGTTACTGATTTAGAATTTGCAAAATATAACTAAGTAAATATTTTACTTTTCAAGGGTATAGGTGCTAATTTGACAGTATCAACAATACGCTAAATGTTTGAAAAGCAAAACTAAAAACAAAAAAATAAGGAAAAGTCGCCCAAAATAATGCCCAAAAAAGCAACAAAATTTTGGAGAGAAACTGTTGTAAAAATTCACTACAAAATTTACAGAACACAAAAGGACTACACAGTACAAACTAAATTTTTAAAACAAGAAGTAAGCTTCTGGGGAAAACAAACCAACGCAGGTACCAAAAATGCACAAAAGTTAAAAAAAAATTCACAACAGCAAAAAAAAAAATTAATGTACAGATCACAAAAGTGCCCTTATAAAAATTGAATTTCAAAAGCAAAAACAAAAAGCAACCTCCATAGTGTTCTCCTCCTGTCGGTTCCCCATTAGCAACTCCGCTTCCTCCAATCGATTGCTGCTGCTACTGGCGCGAGGTATAATATCATCATTCAAACTGGATACCTCCAGTCGGTTCCTGCCAAACGGAGGCAACTTTCCAGAGCGAAACAACTCCACTGCCTTCTCCGCTCCCTCAGTCTCCGCAAACTGGACGTGTGCGTAGATTTCGCCGTTAGCAGTAGTGCGGGGCAACCATCCGCGCCGGGCTAGGGGGATTTCAGAGGCGATCGCTTGAAATCCCACTGCGGAAGAGAGAAAGGTGAGAAGGTCTCCGGCGGAGGCGGTTGGTGGTATTCCGACAACGTTCACGGTGGCGCAACTTGTGATCGCCATTCTCTCTCTCTCTCTCCCTTCCTCTGTCCCCTCGGGTCTGTCGCTTTGAAAGAGGGGTTTAAGGAATTCATATCACCCAAAGTAACTCAAATTTTAGTTTAGATCAAGAACGTCAGATCTGTTGTGCCACGAATAATAAAGACCTGGGTTCTGATCGTACGGTCCATATCTAAACTCTAAATTTGAGGTACTACAGAGGATTAAGACTCGGGTTTAAGAAGCGCGAAACCCAGATAAGGAAGGAAGTAGTAAGAGAAAGGGTTTAGTGAATTTGGCAGTGCTACTTGTAACGGAGTACTTTTACGACTAGTTACTTGAGTTACAGCTGGCAGTCTATATTGGTGAATAATTTAAACGACAGGAGTATGTGAACCAGAAAATTCCACGGCGGCTCGTTCGTAAGATTAAAAATTTGTAATTTCTTCAAGTATGTAAATATCTTTGATATTACCTTAATAAGATTATGTGACCGCATCTTCTAAGATCACGGGGTCTAATAAATGTGTTTGAATATTTAAAAAAGAACTTTATTTTTTTATGACAGTTTAATCCGATATTTTTATTAATATCCAACATTAAATTAAAATATTAATATTATACTCAGTCTGGCTGGGTTTTTAAAAAATGTTCAAATCGGATGGCCAATTGAAATTAAAATTAGAAAAAATACATTATATATCATATTTACATGCAATTGCTTCATCAAAATAAAATAAGCAACAACAATTTTCTATTTTGCTAGAATTATAAAGAAGAAATGAGCAACATTTTTTTTGTCTTTGTATCCTTATATTTTGCATTTTTTTGTATATATTGTCGGTACGCTTCATGCTTTTGTGTTGGTTTTAAATTTACTGATGTATGACTTCAACTGTAAGAACATGCTATTCTAAAAAATGTGAAATTAGGTATGTTTTCTTGAGCCATGTTTCAATTTAAAAAACTTATCCAGTATATTTTTTCCAATAAAATAATTAGAATAAATAATTAGTACTTAATTGACATGATTTTCTGTACCCTTACCAATAATAGTCTCATATACGCTGCTAGGGGTGTTCATCGGTGAAACCGAATCAAACTAGACAAATCAAAGTAATAATTCGGTTTTTAAAATAGAACCGAACCGAACCGATTTAGCATTGCAACCGAACCAAAGTTTTATTTCGTTTGTTTAGTTCAAACTAAAATATATTAATTTTTTTATTTAAAGCAATTGATTTATAATAAACCGAAGTATATTAAGAAATAAACCGGCACGATCCGGACAAAATTCATAATATATAAAAGTTCGGTCGATTCGGTTTGTTTGGTTTTGAAAATTTTCAAAATGAACTGAACCGAACCGAAATTATAATTCAGTTTAAAAAGCAAACCAAACCAAACCAAATCATTAAACCGAACAAATCGAACCGTTTGGTTCAAACTAATTCGGTTTGGTTCAAAACTGACTAAACCGGACCCAATAAACACCTCTAGCTCCGATATAGAGTAAACACAAAATAGTTAGTCTCACAATGAAAGGGGAAATGAAGTTGTGCCATTTATATAACTCGGTACCGAATAAGAATAAAAAGATTTACGCAGTACCTGAATAAAAAGATTTACGCAGTACCTGCCAGCGGATCTAAATGTAGACTTGATAAATTAAAAATTAAAAATTAATATCAACAAAATTATTTTGTCCCTCATTATTCTCACCTAAAGGCGTGATAACTTCTCAAGGATTGGTGATATGTAGTTAACCTATTTAATGATATCAAGTCTTTATTTAGTTAATTTTTTTTGCGTGTTTTGAAATTGTTATGACGTGCTTTGGCTTTGTACTTAGAATGTTGATATTTAATGTAGGTTTTAACAATAACTCACTATGCCGGATTTTTTTTTCCTGTATCAATTTGCACAATTTGAAATTAAGATGACTTGTTTTGAGCTTTGAATCGTCATATTTGTGACATTGATGTTTGATGTAAATTTAAGTGAATGTGTTATAAACCAAATTTTAGGTAATATATAATATATTACATTATATTTATTTTAATTTTGTATTTTGTATTTTTAAAAAACATAAATACTATAAATGTATGAATTTTTCATCTAAAGTAATTATTTCCAAAACAGATATTCATTTAAAATTTGAGTCTTTTTTTTTAATTCGATTGATCATCCATCATAAAATTATTAAAACTGTTCTATTAGATTTTTTTATTTATATAAGAAACAAGTACGCAATGTTAAATGGATAATTAGGTTACAAATATTGCAAACGATAATAAAATATATTTACTTATAATTTCTGTTGTTACGGCATGTAAAAAAATGAACAAATTTTTTTTTTCTCTTGAACTATATGAAAATTAGTTTTGCAATTTTATCTTTTTAGAATGTTGATTATTTGATAGTAAATGTTAAATGCTCATACACAAAAATTATTTGGTTTTGAATATATTGATGTCAGGAAATATTTACAAATTGAAATTTGTTGATAATATTATGCAATATGCTCTTACATTAAAATCCGAAACAAGAACTCTCTTTTTTTATATAATGATCAGTGTTGTATGTTGATATGCATTTAAATCATAGAAATTAAGTTTACTTTTAACTTTAAAAATCAAATCCACAAAAAATTTGGTGATATTATTAATTTTTTTGTAAATTACTAGTCAAATAATGTTAAAAACAAATATTAAAGATAAATAACTAGTTAATTTAATGTCAGGTAATCTTGTATATGGGCTCTGCAGAGCAAGTTATCTGAATGATATTCTAAGATAAACAAACAATACATATTTGAAATTTGTCAAAATTTTAGAACATTGTATATTTTCCTAATATATATGATGTTAACATAGGTTTTCTTCAATAACTTATATATGATTATCTCCTCTTCTTCTTCTTCATTTTTTTTGACAGAAAGACGTATGTAATTATCAACGTAAAGTTACGTTGAATATTTCATAACAAAAAGTAAAAAAAAATAAGATAAACTTTTTTTAATATTTCTTAATTAATATAACGACTACTTAAAAAAAAGTTAAAAGTATGTTGTCTCTTCAAAAACTCTGCCATACTTTTAAACCAATAAGTCATGTAATTAATATCAAGTTCAACCCAACATATCATAAAAATATGTAAGAAGTTAAGAACACATATTTATGCTCACTTTACACTCACACATTAATTAATTGTGTACCAAAACTAGCAAATTTATTTTTCTTTTCTTTGTTCCTTAATATAATCACACATTTAGTTCTCAAATTTTCATCCGTAGTTATTCAAAGGTTCAAACTTTAAAGCGGAACATGACAAAAGTCTACTTACTAAGAATGGTACCCCATACGCCAAAATGAAAAACATATGTTTTGATCCATATTTTGCATTGAAATACTAACTAGAATATATTTTACCATTTTATGTGCAGAGGTACGTGCATGAATAAATTTTGGATTCAATCAAATTCAAATATATTTTTCCAATTTTATAATTATAAATTCTTGGAAATTTATACAGAAATTCATTTTTTTATCACATATTTTCATATCTTTGATGGAAATAACACTGTTATTGGAAACTTATGTTTTGCAAATAAAATCTCTTTACATAGGCTTTTTCTGGGGTCAGAATTTCAATTATATCAATTTCTTCGGACAATTCTATAAATTCAGCCTTTCCAGTTTATTCATTTATTGGCTGATAGATTCATCATATTTTTTGATTAAATCAATCACCAGGTTTCGCATTACATGTCCTCCAGCTTTAATTTTCTTTTTCTTTTTTTGCTAATCATTGCTTTCTACAATTTACTATGTATGTATAAATACAAATTAATTTATCGATTTATATTACTTAAACAATGAAATACTAAATAAAGGTAAAATCGTGGATACATTTTCTAAAGCAAGATTGTAACGTGTCATAACATAGTATGTTTATTTTTTTTAATGATAATATATATATTATTTTTTTGGTTATAAACTCCAAACGAATACAGTTCCAAGCATTTTTAGTGAAAACATTGCCCGAAAAACAAATTGTCTTAGGAGTGAATCTCACCAACTATTTTTAATGCATGCTAAATTATATTTACTAAAGTTTTTCTGTACACTTCACTCGGAAAAAAATATTAAAGAAAGTTAAAATGTAAATTTTTTTTTTTTCAAAATACTAAAGACTCACATGATAAGTCGTCAGAACATTTTTTAAGATAATACCAACAATAAAAAATTGTATCACTTCAAAAATTTGATTAGATGTCATATCAATGGTTTATTTTTAAATAAATTAAGAGAAAAACGTGTGAACAAATAAGTCATTCCATATGATTAATAAGAATAGAAAAATTATTTTTTAAAGAAGTGAGGATGTATATGTGATATCTATTTTATATATATAATTTGGGAAGAGTTTTGTGCTGTTCATTGCAGTGTTGGCTATTTCTCAAACATCCGATTTGAATCCGACGGTTCTCAAATATCAGCAAATTTGATCTCTCCTCGCACTGTGACCAGTCCTATAATTTTGTCCAGATTCAAAATTCAATTTAGAGAAAATAACTACATGAATTTTTGTGTTATTTATATCAAAATAAAGATATAAAAGTCCACTGTTTTATAGTCAAATTTATATTTCTTCAACAATTGTTGTCCTTATCTAACCGAATTCCAAGTCACCAAAGGTTTGACTTTTGCATATTCCTCCTTCACTATATCATATCATCATTTCAAGTGAAGGCATGTGAATTCATTCTCTCTCACAAGTCCCTCTTCTACTCTTTCTTCTTGCTATTTCCAATGGATTCAACTGGAATTGAAGACCCGTGGAAGCCGGTAACAGGAGAAGCAGCGTTTGCCGGTACAGCTTCTCTGGTAAATGCATGTTTTTCTCAAGTTGTTTCACATAATTTAAACCTATTTCTTTTTTTTAATAAAGTCTGGTTCCTCTCTAGTTAGGGGTGTCAATGGAACCCTTTTATCCGTTTACCCGACCCGTATCGTATTCTATAAGACAGGTATGGGTAGGGTAAAGTTTCTTTTGTTTCGTAACTTATCGGGTATGAGTACCGGTAACGATTTTATTTTCTATTAGCTTAATGGGTATGGGTATAAAAATACTTCTATCCGATCCGTACTGTACATTGACACCCCTATCTATAGTGCAGTTGAAACAGGATAATTAAGCTTGTATTGCTGAAGAAAAGGTATTACTGTGCCTTGGAGCTTTGGATTGTATTTATGTCCAATTAATCAAAACATAATTACTGTAAAATCATACAACAAAATAAAGTTCAACTTCATCATGTAGGAGACTATGCACCATGACAACTCACATCTTGTGACGACTGGAGATACTGATGAAGCAACAAGCGATGGGGCATCCTCTATCATACAAACTCTGTACCTTATGCAAGTTATGTCACACCCCAAACTAGAATTTCCGGATTAGGGCGTGATCAATCCTCGTCCCGTGTCTAATGATCGAAAAGACGCGCAGGACTAAATAATAAAATGAACAGACACAGCGGAAGCGAATATAATACAATCAAGCCAAAGTCATAAATATCAAATAAACATAACATAATATATACATCAGATCATCCATACAAATCCCCACCGGGATAAAATATACATAATCTAGCCAAAAGAGTACATAATCTATCGAGTCCAATGTATATAACAAAAACATTGGACCCGCAAAACCCTAAACAAAAGTCCCTACTCTATATCAGGTGATGTGGTCGTCGGGGACAGCTCCTGACGCCTCATGCTGCGGACCGTCAGACTCTGTACCTGCCCACATCCATAAAAAGGAGGGGATGAGCGAATGATCGCCCAGTATGTGACCCAGTATTATCCCTTCAGGGATCCTCTTAAGTCAAAACACATTTTAATTTGAAATCTACGTAAAGTCGGTAATTATTCACTTTTAATGCACATGCTGCGAAATTTAAAACCTATCATTATAACTACAAAAGAAAATATACATATAATAGATGACATGACGTGATTATCCTATTATGCCAAAATGATGAAATTTTCCAAAATAAAATATGAGGATGAATATTATACTCAACTGGAGTCCAGTACAATAGGTACCGTGTGTACAAATTGATATAGTAATAATACGGATAATTTTGTCACCCCGTGCCGTGCCAAATTCAACCAAATTGGATTTATATCTCAAATGCGACATAACACAAGGACTGCGATCAGAGGGGCAAAGATACCCGATGCCTAATAGCATCGAGCTTTGCCCACACAAGACTTCAACCCGTAGGCAAGTGCACGCTAGCCGATGGTTATATCTAATTCCATGTGTTTTCCTTACTCTAAGACGATTCATCACCAAACATATAAAATAGGAGAAAACTACAAGCAAGGCGTAAGAATAAGTCAATCCGTCTCCTCATGAGCAGACGACGGAACTCCACCATCCGGCCGGATCAATGGGACAAGGGCTCGTGAGCGGCCCATAACAACAAAAATAAAATCTGCCACCGCAACCTCGGCAGCCGTACTAGGCAAGTAGCTCCTAATGTAGGGGGATACCTCCCGAATCGTCTCCGGACTCGAGATCGGTCCGCACAAAATGTAAAATGATCGAAAAGTATATACTACAACTCAATGCATATAATAATATAATATTCCTAATAAGACCTCCCGAGAAACCAAGTGGTCTCTCGGCTCAATGGCTAACGGGCCGACCGGTTCCATACCAACCAGCCGGAACGCAGTCACTCGGTCTTCTTCTCACGCTCACCAATGCACATGCGTAACTAAAATACTATGTTGTCCTCTACGAGAAGAGGACAACTAATATCCTAATATATTATTAATTTAATTTACGCTACTCCTAAGAAAGCAGTAAATTTTTAATTTAGAAAGGGTTTATGCAAATCCTAAATTACAGTTCAGAAAAAGGATTAAACATGCTCTAATGCAACTACATAAATAAAAGTGCGTATGTCAGGTCAGGTGGTCGACTGGTAAGAGTACGCCACGAAAGAATAAAACAGATATCCCACACCTGTATGGCAAGTAGTGGTCGTACGCAAGCGCTACCAATCTCCGCAATCCGCCCAATCCTCACCTGCTCCGGTATAGCCGTCAGCGGGATCGTACCACGGGTCGAAATCAAAGTAGGTCGGCTGACCTGTAATTTAGACGTAACTTAATTAAATTCTAAACTAAGTATTCGTAACCCTTATTTCCCCGTTTGATTATTTTCACTAATTATTTGTATTTAATTAATCAATTAACTAGATTTCGAATCTGCTCAATCGGTTCAGTCGGTTTGACTCGGTTCCGATTGAGCGTAAAATTGGGTCTAACTCTAATTAAATTAATCTATCGTACTTTAATTATTTGTTATATTTTAATTTGAAGATAAACTGTTTATCTATTTAGTTAAATACCTAAGTAATGTCATTTACGTGTTTTTACGATAATTTACTTAAGGTATAATCCACTACGTAATTTAAATTGCTACTATTTAATCCCTAATTAATTCTTGTAATATAAAGGCGTTCCCTAATTAATTTAACTACAATTAATTTAAATCCTAAGTACTTAATTAATAAACATTAAACATTTAATTATAATATTTCTAAAGTCGTACGAATTTATTTTAATAATTTGTACAAGCCGATTAATTTATAAATGTAAAATAATACGTAATTACCTAATTATCCTGTTAACTGAACTTTTGTAATCGTAACGATTCGAAAATATTAATATGTTGTTAATTAATTGTCCTTTATTAATTAACAACATATTTTAATTGAAAATCATCTTCTTTAATTAAAACTTCTACTTAATTTATAAAATTCTAGTTACTAAATTTAAAACATCTAATTACTTAACTATTTATTTAAAAACCTAACTACTTAATTTATTAATTAATAAAAATCCTATTTAATCTACAATGTGTTGGATTTAGAATATTTTAATTTAGTGTTATTTGATATATAAGATTAACGAGTCATAAAAATTATCTTACACGACATTTGATAACTAATATACACTAATCTAGTATACCCGCTAAATAAGTATATAAGAAAATTTATATTTAAATCATAATAGGTTGGGTTTAGTAGTCTCAAGAGTAATTACACATTCAACATTAAATTCGTTGATCACATTTTCATTGTTTATTTATGCATGTTCTATTGATAAATTTTAGCCCACATTTATAATTTCCAATATTTCGGCCTAATAACAAAAAGGGTCCAAGGTCTTTACTTATTTAATAATCAAGGCCCATTATTATTTAATTCAAAACAGTCATGGTCCAGCAAGGTAAAAAGGCCAAAGGCCCAAATCCAATTTCCAATTTTAATAAACATATAGGGCCGGCCATTTCTTACCACATTTCCATTTAAGTCCCCCTAATTTATTTATTCACATAAGGGCCTATATTTTACAATTCAATCCAATTATTTTCCAATTTTCCAATAAGGTCCCTGTCAGTTCAATGGTTCGGTACCAGTGGTATCACTGGGCTGGTACCGCTGGTACCGCTGATACCAGTCACACAAATACATCACATAACAATCGCAACCAACACAGGACAGTACGAGGAACAGAAAAGGCACACACAGCAAAAATAACAAACCAGCACCGAAAACAGAAAGGGGCTGGTGCCAGTAAATTAGCCCAGCTGCAAGAAAAGAAAGGCAGCACCAAATTGGTACAACACAGAACCAAAAGAACAGCCAAGCACCCAACTCCCAATTCGATCGAGTTGAGAAAAATCAACAATCTCACCCTCAATCGATCAATACCCCGAATTCATCACAAAAATTCATCGACACGCCGAGAAAATCAACAACTCGTGCGAGCCGACCGATAAGTCAAAATATACGACAATGTCTCGCCAAGCACACAATCCACAAGACAAAATAAAATAAGTGCTTGAATGTTTACCCGAAAAGAGGCACCCCACAACAGAGGCGATATTTGGCCGGTACCAAATTCAACAGGCGCCATGAGCTAAGACACCGCAAGGCCCGCAGGCACTGAATAACACTAGCCAGCAACAGCCAGCACCGAGAAAAAGGGCAGCGAGAGACCGAGCTCACAACACAAACCGAAATCAAAACCCTAGAGTTTTGATTTCTTCAATTGACAGTGGAACACGGAAAAAGAGAGGGGTGGCGGTTTAGGGCTCAACACATGAGCGAAAATTCAAAGAATCAACCACAAAAACGAGAGAGAGGAAGAGATTATATAACCCGGGAGAGAGAGAGATCACAAAAATCAACGCTCTCAGAGAGCAGGTGCCAACCCACGCGCTTAAGCGCGACTTAGTCGTCACAGGTACGATTTCCTGACGAGGGAGAAGACAGCAAAGAAAATCAGCGCAAGAGGCGCGTGGGAGAGAGAAATCGAGGAGCTCGTTTCTTCTCCAAGAAGAATCCGAACCGGTATGGTGGGGTTACGTTGTAAGAGACAGAGAGCGGGAGGGGTCCAGCGACAAAGCAGAGAGAGGGGAGAGTTGGGGCTTCTCTGTCAGCGGGAGAGAAGAGAGGGGGTTAAAGGCGATAGGTTTTGTGGGGGCTGCGGGGCAGAGAAAGAAGAAGGAGATGAAGGGGATAAAAGGGAGGGCTTGCTTTGAGATCTGTGCAGAAAGTAATTGAACGGTTGAGGTAATTCCAGAAAAATTGAGCTACAATAATTTAATTTACGAGATTCGCATTTAGAAATCTATACGAAATTTAATCCAATGTTACCGTGTTAATTTGTAAAATTAAATTATAATCTCATCTATTCAGAAACTTCTAAATTCAAAAATTAAATATCACGAGTAAACGAAACAAATAAATTTTGATCAATCAACTAAATTCCAACGAGAATTTACGTTTTAAATTCCTACATTAATTCGCTGATATTATTTAATTATTTTATTTAGTTATTTTTAGTTATTATTCATAATGGTCATTAATACGAGTATTCTTAATTAGAAGATCACATTTACAACAGAAGAACAAATTTACGATACGTAAACCTTAATCTACTTTAATATACCGATTAATATAATCAAATGTGTAACACATTTGTGAATTGTGCGTTAGATTAACAATCTATCAATATAATTCAACTATTTTATTTAATTAAGTAATTTCAAGTTTGTTTAGTTTTAATTTAAATCTAAGATTCGTAAAAATACAAATTGATTTAATAATCAATCTTATAAAAATTACACCCTCAATTTAATTATTCCACCTTCACTTTAGTTAATTAACTAATTAAAATTTTAATTAGTCGAAAATTTTGATTATTAGTCTAATTAATTAGATTTAAACTTACGGGCTATAACAAGTTATATATCTGGTTTTTACTGGAATCATAGCCTTACTCCTTGCTTTATTCAATATAGTTGCGTCTGCGGTGCTAGTGGTTGCATTTTTCGGTTACTTCGGTCTTTTCTGGTACAATATTGCCAGCTCGGGGAGAACCCGGGAAAAATGCAAGTGCATTAGCCATCCGCTCATTCTCAGTCGCCGCTGTACTGGGAGCGTCTTCACTATCGGCTACTAACAATTTACAATATCCTTCTCATTACTTCTTAATTTTTCCTGAATTCATGATTGAATTCATGATGCAACAGCTTCTGCCAAATATTTTGCTTTTATTAGTTGTTTCATATTTCGACTGGAGGTGGAACGGTCTCATTTCTTGAAATGTCTATATTTTATGTATTCAAATCCTCATCAAATGCCCAAATTAGAGGATGCTTGTTGTTCATCTATGTGAATTATCCTTTTTCCATTGTGTATTGAATTTTTTTTTTTGTTGCAGTATCTCAGAATCTTACTTTTCTGACTGATTGATTACTACAAGATTACCAGAAACTAAATTCTCTGATTTTTTTTTTTCCTGAACACTTTTTTTTTTCTTTTTTGAAGAGAAAGAAAAGGGGAAGACAGGTGAATAGTGGTTTACACTAGAGCATATAATGTTGGCAGAGATTCATCTTCATTTTATATCATCTTATATAGAAAAAATGGTTAACTAATCAGCTCTTATTTTTGCCACATAAATTCTCCATATTAATGAAAAAATAGCTGCTATGATAATACAAAATCAGAAACAACGACACTAAAGCAAGTAACATATATATGACAAGCATTAATTTAATTTGATTTATTTGTGATTAATATTTAATCCAAAATTTCATCATTGCCGGTGCTCAAGTTAATATCAATCAAGCTGAAATGGTACATTTTCCCTATGGTAAGACTTAGAAATGGCATATTCTATACAATAAAATCCTTATAAATATCGGAATTACGAATATTTCTAAACATAAATCAAAGAATTCTTCTAACTAAACTGAAACAAACGAATTGATCCCGTCATTATATTGCTTCCCATTAATAAGTGAAAAAACCCTCTCACGAAATCTCAACAAGGGGCATTTCTCTACCAGTTCTGAACCTTCATAACCCTCCTTTAGAAAAAACCGTGCTTCTCTCTCCTTTATTAGTGAGATAAAAGATACCGTGATTTTTCAGTAGACAGAGCAACAGCCAACATAGCAGCTGATATTCGTCATGGAAGGCATCAATTTTATCAGAAGTCAACATTTTCTCCATGGTCAAACTGAGCAACTCATGGAGCACTGCCACGGCCCGCTTGCGGGCTTGTGGTGTTGTGGGCTCCACCTGTCGGGCGTTCAGATAAGGTGAAGGAAATGCCATTTTTTGCCACTTCACCACTACTTCTAGGTAATTCTTATTGGGTCTAAAATCAGGTGGGAATTTGAGCTTGAATGCAAATGGGCCCACCAAGTTCCCGTCTTTTGGGGTGATCTTAGGGTTAATACGAGGGGCCTTTTCCAAATCCAATTTTTCTTCCCTGACTGTGATTGCAACTGAAGAATCCCAAATTTCTAAACAAAGATACTCCCTATTTTTCAATTTTCGAACTGAGAAAAATCTGGATATTTGGGGATAAGGTCATTTTTGTAATTTTCAGGAAGACCGAGATCAGATTGGATTAAATCAATTTTTTCAAGGGGGATTTGGCAATCCATTGACATCATAGTAGTTTCTTGAGGTTCTTCACCAGTATGGGCTCCATTAGCTGTCTTGCTTTGGTTTCTTTATTTGATACCTTTTGCAGCAAAAATTTGGATTTAAGCATTTGTAGATATCAAAAAGTTGCACAAAATAATGTCAATGCTATTTTTCACTATGTCAATGTACCAACAAGTGTATACCGTATTGAGCTTTTTTTGGGGATTTTCTAACTGGATGGATGGTTTTTTACTGGGAGTAATTTCAATAATATACCTTATCAGCCTTGTCAGTGAGTCTGACAGAAACGGGCCCACCGTTCAGACCACCAGTGACCTTAAAGACGGTTGGGTGCTTCTCTACAAGACTGAGAAAATTCCACTTCTGAACGAAACCCACCTCCTTCTCTAGGTCCCGGAGCATGATGGACCGGGTCTTGCTGGAGACGATGAGAGAGCGGAGGCGGAGCAAAAGCAAGGGCGCCTTGCGGAGGTCCATGGCCTTGTCTAGACCCGGTTCACGGTGGACACTTTTTACTTCGGGCGGCGACCTGTGGACCGCGAGTACGTCGACATGGCCATCGATTGGATCACTGAGAAATGGAGGAAGGGTCTTTTTGAGACGCTCATTTCTGTGATTCTGATGGGAAAAAGAGAGGAGGATTCAGTTTCCATGGAACAAAGAGTAAGGTTGGTTCAGACTTCAGACTTGAGAAGTGAGCAGGAGGAGGAGAAATAAAAGCGGGCCGTTCTTTAGGCCCGGTTTTAGTACACAAAACCTTCAGTTTTAGGCCCTTCCATTTGAAAAAGGAGTTCATATCCTATAGGCCAACGGGCCGTGAAATCTCCGAAAACCGAAAAAAGGTAACCTAAATTCATATGAATATATGTTCGTGTTTTTGCCAAAACAAGCTCGGAATGAAGGAAAGCATAATCATTTTTGCTTTAGTATACAAGCTTCAAGGTAGCAGCCAAAATAAATAAATAAGGAAATGATACGCAGAATGCTGGTGGTTTCCAGCAAGCAGAGATCATTTGCTATAGCATCAATTAATACTTACAGTATGTCTATAATAGGAAAATAAAACAAAAAAGGATGATGAAAATTGAAAAACATTGTAAAAAGGTAAATAAATAAGAGTCTAACAATTTAGGCATTACTCAGTTGGGTAAAAACCGAAAAGGTTACAAATGAATACTGGCGAATATTATGGAGGACTATTGTGTTTTTTCCAGTTAATATTTTGGATTGCGACTAAGATTGATCTGCACGATTTTTAATAAAGCAGATTCAAGAGACCAAAGTTCATCAAATCAGTGTTGTAAAAGACGGCCGTTTCGGCTAATTAATCGGCTAATTAGTAGTCGTTGGCGGCAATCAACAGTGACAGAATTTTCTGATTAATTGGCCGATTATTTTCGATTATGACCAATTATTTTCAAATATTCCCGATTAATCGTTTGACAGTACCCTATTTGTTCAACGAGCTCATTACGTTATTTACAACACTGCATCAAATTGGTGCAATTATATAGTTAAGTCCAGTATTTTTTTTTTTTTTGAGTAAGAACAGGAGTCTAGCTCCCATTTTTATTACCGCAATTGGTTACAGATTCTGAACATGGTTTTGAGAGGTAAACCCTGCAATGGATTTACATATGGATGAAAGATAAGAAAAAATAAAATACAAAGAAAGAAAATTTTGAGAAAAGAAAAGAAATGAAGATTAAAACATCAGTTAAACAAGCTGCTCCTTTTCGTTATGTCGCAATTTTCTATTTGTGTAGTTCCCATTGAGTATTAACTTCTTCAGCCAATTCTTCAACAGTTTTCGTACGCTCTTGAAATATTCTTGTACAACGCTCCCTCCACATCACAATGAAGCAATCACAATATTTCCCTAAACTCCTTATCATTCTTCGTCTCTACCAGCACAACTTCAAAATTGATAACATCATTTACCCACATATTGTGTTGTGGAAAATTAGAAGTGAAAATTCGACCATATAGTTGCCTTGAGAAAGAACATTCCTTGAAAAGATGCATTGTTGTCTCTTCATGCGATCTGCAGAAATGGCAGATGCTGACAAAACTAAAACCTCGCTTGTTGAGATTCTCTGTAGTGAGAATTCTGTTCATCAACAGTAGCCAACCAAAAAATTTGAAGCGTGGGGATGCTGTCAGTTTCCAAATCTGATGCAAATTACTTCTGATTCTCGGTCCATTTTTTAACATGTAATATGCCGATCTGACAGAGAATAATCCAGATGAGTGACCTTTCCAGATTGCATCATCTAAAACTCCCTGAGATGCCACCCTTCTCATCTGTACAATGTATGAGATAGACATTGTAGTTCGGATTGTGCATCTAGTGTCAGCACTGGTCTGAAACAACTTTCAATGCTTGAAGAACGAAGTATTTGTTTGAGGGACATTTCCTTGTGCCATACAAATGAATACAGAGTTCTGAAACGCATTTTAGTATCTCTTCTCCCTAATTTTCATCCCAAAAGCTTATTGACCATCTCCAATTGTTCTGACTATGAAGCACTGACAAAATTGAGATGCACTCCTTAATTGGCTTCTAAAAAAATGGGATTCACTTAGCGCATTGTCCTGTTGTGTATAAAGCACCTGAATAATGCTTTTCCATAATTTATCTTCTTTTTTGGACCACTGCCAAATCCATTTAGATAGCAAGGCTTGATTAAGCTCCTTGATATCCAAGACCCATACCACCAGTTCTTTTTGGCGTACAAACCAGATTCCAATCAACTAGATGAATTTTCTTTTCTCCCATCACCCCATGCCATAGAAAGCCCCTTCGAATCTTATCAATTTCATCAGTGACCCATGTCGGCAACTTGAAAACTGACATATAATATATGGAAATAGATGATATAACTGCATTTATGAGAACAACTCTACCGGTCATGTTGAGAAATTTTGCTGCCCATCCCGACAATCTCGCATTGATTTTTTGTATTAACGGTAAGTACACCAGTCTTGGCAAGAACCTGTCGATAATGGTAATCCAAGATATATAAAAGGAAACTGGCCTCTTTTCATCCCAAAACCCCCGCAATTGCTGAACAAGATTTTCGGAACCTTGTACAAGTAGTTTAGATTTTTTCCATACTCACATTCAAACCCGACAAGGTAGCAAAAGTAAGAAATACAATCTTTTATCTGAATTTGCTGGATCTCCGGTTTAATAAAAAAGAGTGAATCATCCGCATATAGGAGGCACGGTTTTATTCCCTCGACTGGCATTTGAATAGCTCCAATTGAAACTAGCCTTTTTAGCCATCTTGGCAAAAAATCCATGGCTAAAATGAACAAGAAAGACAAAGGATCGCCCTGACGCACTCTTCTTCTCAATATGATTTGCCCAAAGGGAAAACAAGATTTGCGGCTTCATTCCATTTGTATAACCGATACTTCTCACTTTTTTGTTACAAAAAAATGTTATTTACAACATTGTTTGCATTGTTTTATGATGTTTACCATCATTAATTTAGCTTAGTTTATAGTTTTATAGAATTCTAAAATATTGATACATGTATGATATTGTTAATTTATTTTTTGTTTAACATACGTGCTGTTGTATTGTCGATGTATTAGACTCATTTGAAATGCATGTCTTTATCATTTATTCCTGAAAATTAGAAATTTTTAATTCAAACGCATATGTGAAGAATTAGAATAGTTAACTTTCTTTGTTTAAATAGACACGACCGGCATATGAAGAGTTTTGTGTGAAGAGTTCATACATAAGTTATGAATTAAATAGTTAAGTCCATGTACAGAATATTAAAACCATAAATATGTGTGTTGGCTAGCATTGTCTATTTGGCCAAAATAAATAATTTTTTTCTAGCAAACAAAACATGAACTGTGAAATATATACTCCAAGTTTACCTGACTATAAAATATTAGAGGATAATTAATTAAATTGAACTCCTTAAGTATTGGTATTTTAATATTTTCGATAATATGTTGGTTGTATGCATATCTTACTATCTTCCTTTGTTTTTCTAACTTTTTATCATGGATTTTTTGTTTAAATGGATGATTTTTCCTTATCGGATCTATTTATTACTATAACATTCAATCTCAAAATCTGGTTTGATTTACTTTATTTAAATGGTCTTTTATGTTTTTGATAAGTTAGGTTAGCAAAATATTAGTTGTTAAATTGTAACCATCTTTCATGAACTGAATAAAAATTTTAAATTATATTATGGTTTTATTCTAAATTGTAGTTCTTATTTTTACAATTGTTAAAATACAATATTAATGTTGAAAAAATTATCTCATTTTGCTGGATTATATTACGATGAATAAAATACATATTCCAATACAAAAACTTCTTAAAAGATAAATCACATATACAGTATGTGCTTTGTTGGTACATCGTGGTACTTTTCAAACATATATGGTAAAAGAATTCTATTCGATCTTAAAAAAGAACAGTTAATCTGAAAATATCCATAAAAGCATTTGCCATAAGTAATTATGTCTAGTTTGTACAAAGAACAACATAAATAATTTTAATGAGCAACACCAACATCCGTACATGGAGCGAAAGTGTGACAGAAAGATCTGGTCTTCTTTTTTTTTTCTTTTTTCTAGTTCAGTGACATTGGG
>JAJGRW010003765.1:0-26431 GCA_025461045.1 Carex parvula | reverse complement strand
TCGGAGGGAAATGAAAAAGAACAAAAGCCCAAAAATTGAAAAGACAAGCATTCCCTGTTTGTGGCCTACTGGACCCAGAGAGAGACCCAAAATCAAAACAGTTAGACATTAAAATAAGAGATGAAATACCCCAGTCCGCCATTCAATGAAAAGGGCCCCATCCAGCTCCCCCATTGGTATACACATTCCTCCTTTCTTTTTATTTGTTGCCCTTTTGCCTCCCTGCCCCAATCCTTTTGTCCCCACCTTTTAATGCAAAGTGTTTACTGTCATATGACCTCTAATTGTGTCCCCTTCTCTATTAAATTTTATATGTTACAGTAATTCAAATTTTAAGTTATATGGACAGTGTGTTTCGAATTGACACGAATATTAACGGGATCATGTGATTTTTCAAATTGATCGAAATTAGTCTGAAGACTAATTAGACAGTTCGGATTCTGACTCAATATTTGAATTATTGTAGATGATACATACTCCACTACCAGAGTAGCAAGCAAGCATTGTGTTTATAAACACCAATAATAAAATGCATGCAGTAATTAAGTAATTCCATATATCATATGATTTCTAATTAATTGCATAAAAAATGAATTAATTGAAGACTTTATACATGAGAATGAGAAGAAGTAAAATAAAATTAATAGTACAACTACTAAAGATGTTATATAATGAATATGTATAAATATTATAAGTTAGCCAGGGGATTGATAATATCCAAGAAGTAAATACAGTGGAAAAAATAGTCAAAATGTAAAACGGTTTTAAAGAATTATGAATGTTTGGTTCCACAATTTGCATTATAATTAAATACCTCCACTTCTTTTTATCTCCCACAGTTTTCATAAATACAACAAACTAATAAGTTGTTATTTTGACTGTCGAAGCATGTATTCTATAATATAGTTTTCACCTCAAATACTACCATTCCATAAATAAAGTCCGTATTCCATACTAGTGCGGTAGTGCCTCAAATTTTGAGTTGAAATATAATATGGACCATCTACCAGAACCTCAAAATACTACCATGGAGTCTGTATCCTCAACAGACCTCAAATTTTGAGTTTGAAATGCAGACCATTTGATCAGAATGTGCGTCAGTTCGAACCAATTTGAAAATTTACAGAACTCCTTTAATATTTATGCCAATACGGATAGAGCTAGCGGTTCTACTGTAATTCAAAATTTGAGTTAGTGCTCATGATAACGAATTCACCATAAAATGAGGCAATAACTTGAAGGGGATACTAATGGGAGAGTCAAAGCGTTTCTCCTTTATTAAATTGGCTTCTTACTTCATTCAACCCTTTCCCGACAAATCCATCCCCACCACCTCCGCATACTCACCACGACTCTCTCTCTCTCTCTCTCTCTCTAAACCATTGAGAGAGGTACACGAGGAGGCTACTAAGCCATCTTTGTCTACCCCTTCATTAAATTCTACACCTTCTAAGAGTCCACATTTGCAACCACTCTCAGTTGCTAATTCACACATCAACCTACACTACAAAATCTCATCTTCTCTCTCTCTCTCTCTCTCTCTCTCTCTCTATCAGTTCCTAAACCTTGAACAAATTCTCAGTTTTCCTCTCTCTCTTTCCGTCTCGTTCTCTCTTTGTTCTCAGTATATATATATATATATATAATATATCATAAGGGGTCGTGTTTCGAGACCGATAGCGATTGTATGGTGGATTCTACTAGTTGTTGTGTTGCTCATGTCAAGTTGCAATGGAGCAAGATCAATGCAGACATTCAAAGACAAGCCTTTGAAACAAAGTTCAGGTTACTTTCTAGGGTTTTTACCGAGAGGAAAGCCGGTACCTCCTTCAGGGCCATCGAGACAACATAACTCAATTGGAATATTTGATAAAAGACACAACTGAGGAATAGAGATAGTATATGCTAGAAGACAGAGACTGTTAGATGGAGGTGTACATGCATGGCTGGATTGGATTGGTTATACAAATTTCCATTAATTTGGAAATGCAGATTTTTCTCTTCTTCTTTTTTTGTTTTAATATTTTTCAGATGATCAGGTATAGGTCTTTTGATCATTTTATATTTTTATTTATCTCATCTTTGATCAGGTATAGGTCAGAGAGGAAGCAGGTACACATGGTACCTGTTTCTTCAAGTATTATTGAGAACCATGGAGTAGCTAGCTAGCTAGGCTGATGGTGGAAGGGTATATTTAAAACTGTAAAATTTTAATTTTCTGGAATGCAGAAATGGAATCAGAAAATTTTGAGAAGTTTAATATATATTTCGCATTTATCGATTGCGATCCGAGGAATTAAATACATAGAGCTGTCCTCTTTATAGGTGCTTAAAAATTTATATTATCTAGGTTAATCCAAGTACGTACAAGACGTTTCTGTATGGTTCGAAATTGTACGCAATTATTTTTTTATTTTTTTACATTTCAATTGATTGAACTTTAATTGAGATAAAGGAACAGGATGATGGAGTTGCTATCTTGGCAGGTACAACAAAGTGTTGACAAAATCATGCTAGTTTGAAAAGAAGCCTTTGCTATATATCTATCTAGTCTTTATCTGTTTCTTCACTTTTCTCTCTTTTGTTATTTTTTTTATAGTTGAGTAATTATAGATTCTATAGGGAGGTTGCTGTAGAGATATAATAGCCTAACAGTTTACTTAGCCAGCAAACTTTCTGGGATAAGCTCTGTTAATTAATATATTACTTAAAATTCAGTATAAAATTTCCAGTTTGGAATTAATGTCAGAATTATCACGATTTGCTCCTATATTCTATATATAGATAGATAGATACATAATTTTAATCAGCTTTGATTTAATTATCTGATGGGAATCAAGTTGCAACAGGCTTTTTATCTGCTTCTTCACTTTTATCATGGAATCCTTTAATTTATCATAGATTTCTCATATAATATTAATTTACCAAAATTTATCATATATAGAATAGCCTAACAGTTTGTACTTAGACAGGAAGCTATTCTGGGATAAGCTGTGTTAATTAATATTACTTAACATTTCAGTATCAAAATTTCCAGGTTTGGAATGCCAGACAGATAGTACATCATATGTTTCTATAGATACAGAATTTTAATCTGCATTGATTTATCTGAGGGGAATAAAGTTGCAACAGGCTTTTTAATTATGAGCATACAACTGTAGTTCCTTCTGTTCATCTGCCTTTACTTTTTTAATTCTCATGCATGCACACATAAAAAGGAGATGGCAAGAGAAAAATCCCAGTTATTACTAGCTATTGCTTGAAATTGGAAAGAGTATTCTTTATATTTTAGTTATATATTATTGTTTTATTATTAAGCAGGTTAATATTAGTTAAGGGGAGTATGGAAAATTGGCTTCTTAATAAATAAACATAATACATAACTCCCTTAGGTAGGGGAGTTATATATTATTGTTTATTTATTCCCATCATTAAATGCATGGTTAGTTCAAATAAATGAAGAGGTCGATCGTCAGCATTTAAAAAATTGAACTGCTTGCTCACAGTTCAACCACATATATACTTAATCCGTACAATATAAATATTTGATCTCCGTTGCTAATCCCAATCTAATCTCGGAAAGGAAAGCGGACTATAGTATGTTATAGTTATAAAATCATCATTCCAGATAACAAGAAATAGGAAAAGAAGAAAGAGATATAATAATATTGTCACATACTCACATGGGGCGCATCTAGCTATGATAGCTAGACTTGTCTGCTAAATACTATTGTTTTAGGGTTTACTCAAACCATATTCAGGGACCTATGCCTCCTAAAGTCTATACCAAGTGTTGGTATGGTATCTTCTATTTTGTTTTTATTTATGTATTATTCTCGGTACACGACAATTTGATTCAAAAAAATTAACAACATTCCTTACAAAAAAATATCAAGACCTAATTAACTTGAAAGTTTCCTTCAAGTTAGTTAGCTCACACAACTCAATACATTTCTTATTCAACACTCAAGATAAAATACATCAGGCATGGCCGAAAGAAAGGGAAATGATGCAACGTCTAACTTGTTTGGGCAACAAAAAAAAACAGGCATAATTTAATGAGATACTATAGGAAAACGACGAAAGCTAAACGGACGACAAATTGAAGTACTGTACATATGTGATATATCCCTACATGGATGATGTATAGTAGCTTGTGTAAAGAGAGATCTATTTTATACATTTTGGGCTTTGACATGCGCAACTTTCAGAAGGAACAGAATTCATGTGTTAATTGCCTAACTATTCATATATAAGCAACAAAAAGAAATTTATGACAAGTCACACTCAAACTTGTACCTGGACAGGACTGTATTACTGTAATCCCATGTAACATTAAATTAAAGCACTCATATGCATGATAGTATCTTCCTACTTGGAGTAAACATTGTATTTCTATCCTTGGATCTTTTTGGGAGCTTTCGGATAAAATAGTTCTTGTACTTGGTCTCTGACACAAGTACTAGTAGTTGGTATTTAATGAGGTTTTACCACTTGTCCTCTTGTTTTCCTGTTCAATTCTCAAGCGCTCTTATTTAAGAGAATTTAATGGTGATGGCATTTCTGTTTCACCAAGAAATATTACAGCTACTATTTTACCCACTTTCCATATAGAGATTGATTATGAAAGCAACATAACAAACGTGCATACGACTAAGAGAAATGGGCACAGGAGCGTGTAAAATTCCAGGCAAAAAACATATAAAAAACAAAGAGGGTATATTTCTTAACCAACTGTTCCAATGTTAAAAAAGAAGTATGTGATTCAATTGGAACGTATCCCCTCAGGAACTGGACTGAGTAACATACTTCCAGCCGGGCCAAAAGTAATGCGGTGCCTATTTAATTAGATACAGGGAGTCCGCTTTGAGATCCGAGATTAAAGCTAAAGATTCAGATCTCATTCTACTCAGTCAGGTATTGCCCTGGATCTGAATTCAATTCAATTGTGGTGCGATCTAATGGACCAAGACTAGCATCAAACCGGTTTGTATTATTTGTATGGTGTAAATATACACTAAAAGTGGGTCACTAATAAAATTTATTACAAGTCGATCCATTACAAGTTCCAGGTCGACAATTTACAGAGAACGTTTTCTCGTCTAAATTCAGTCATCCACACTGATACTCATTTACGGGTTTTCTTGTACTCTTGTTGCACAGGATATTGCTTATTGAGAGAACACATGTCCATGACAGATAGAATAGGAATCGATAAATTAAAAAGAAAAATTGAACTAACACAGCATCCCACAGTGCAGCATTTATCATGTAAAAATTGTACAGAAATTAAAACACTGCTACTCTTAAAGTGGCGGAATAGAGGGTACTGTTTCTCAGAATTTATTTCACAAAGGAGTGCACAGCAAAAGTCGGAGAAATTTTTATCAAAATAAACAAAAACATTGGGTTTTCTCACCATCAACTAGGTACATTTTTTAACGCCTCTATGACCTCAGCTCCACATAGGATCCAGATATTCCCGATGTGCCAAGAAGTGATACCTAACAAATGATCAGTTGGGATCAGTGTAGCAATTCCTTTTTCTCAAATTCCATCATGACATCATCTCATATTGACTGTTACTTTTCTTATTTAAGCCTTTTCGTAATTCCATTAAGCATTCTCCCTTGAACCCACAAGTTTTTTTTTATATTTAAAGGATATGAGACCATAGACCCGAAAAAGTAAGAACACAACATAAAATAAAAAAGAGGGTTAACCTTTCCCCACTCGGAGCCAATGCCAGAGCATCTCATCTTTAGGTGAATCATCTTTGTACCCAGCTCAGTTTCTACCTTTTTACGGAGGTAAGTCTCGTCGGGGCCAAATGAATTTAGGTACGTCATGTACCTGTTGTGTGCTGCTTTTACTGCCTCTTGTATATAGGCAGGCAGGGGACCAACGTTCTAATAAAAAAAAAAAGATAAGAAGCTGAGTATTGTGGTACAGCAGACCACAAATTGATTTTTTTTTTCTGGTGATGTTAAATAGTGATTCAGATTGTTTTTGGTTAATATCTCATTGCATAGTTTCATTATAGTTTTTGATGCAGTATAAGATGCTCTGTGATAACACTAATGCATCTTTTCTGGTGTAGATATGAAAAGGTAGCAAAATTATTTGAGTAGTGCTTCAATGAATAAGCAACAAAAATCAAATAGCCCATATGCTAAATGATTCAGCTTAACGGGTTGTACAGGGTGCAACAAGGCAAACCAAAACTGAACCAAGAAATGAAAGGGTGGGACCCATGTTTTGGTGGAATTGTCAGTGCCATCGACCAAAGATAGAAGCAAAATCCTAGTTTAAGTACGATCAAAGGTAGGATCAAAGCACATCAAGACAACATAACCAAAAAACCTACTTCTAAGGATATTATCTGCGATCCATCTAAACACCAAAGCAAGTGAACAAAAATTACATAGATAATTTTCAAGGGCAAACTAATTTGCAGTCGATATTTGTGGAGATTCAGCTCTGATCGAGCATAAAATCAAACCAAAGCAAAGCATACCAAAACCAATAATAAGATGAGACTGCCTCAACAGTGAGACCATTGCACTTATCGTCCAAGATAGAATTAAATCATAACAACAAAAAAACAAGTACTAAGCATATAGTAATGTACATACACATCATAAAAGGGTGACAGATTTACAGTTCACATTCGCAACAATCAGATCACTGCAGATTTGATCCAAAAATAGACTCAAAACTGAAAGTAACAAGACAAAACAAAGCAAAAACCCAAGTATTAAATGAAGTTAGAGAGGACTGACCTCGCCAGTGATGCCGCCTAGGTCATCAAGGACCATCCTTAGAGAAACCAGCGTACCGCTAAACTCCTCGCATGCTTCAGCTGCAGCAAAGAGGCCTTTCAGGTGCTTTTGGCTGAGTACGTCGCTGGTCTCCTTAGATGCCGCCTTTTTGGCCTCTAATATAACCGACTCAGGTATATGGTCCCAGCTAGTTGCCATTAAATCCTTAAATGCTGATTCAATCTCTGGGTCGGTTATTTCAGGTAGGAGCTTTGAATCAGAGCTGATAGTACGGCTAGGTTGCCATGATGAAGGGAGCATTGATCCTGAAATTTTTCAAATCCTAGAGTAATGAAAATGCGGCACGATACGATATTCATGGTTTTGCCTCTTAATATAATCGAATTGAGTCAATATGGTTCGTTCTATTGAAATCGTAGGCCTAAATTTTGTACTGAAACACAATTTAACCATAAGAACCAACTACAGACAAAGCTTTGTCAGTATACAGGTCCAGTCCAGCAGAGTGCTACTAGTACAGACTGGGGAGGCTGTAGCTTGGTAAGTACAGACATGAATTTTGAGATATGTATCCTTAGGTGTTTTATAATGTAGTGTGTACACCACTATCTAGTGTATTGAAGTCAGGTAGAGTAACGGACCAATGGATGCAACCTAATGTTCTATCAAAGTTAGAGAAAAATAATAGACACGCATGACATAGAGAATGATTGAAATTTATGTTCAAAATTCTTGTTATAATCATTATTAAGACATATGGTCTCAGCTAAATAGAAATGTAACAAGAGGAATCCCAGTAGGGTGTGCTGGTACAGGTTTAGTACCAGGGTAGAAGTACAGATAATGAATATCTCATTTCTAAAAGAATAATTCAACATTGCAACGCATGAAAGTGAATAGTGTAAATTACATTGAGCAGTTTGAGAAGTGTTATATACATTCAGACAGCTAACAGTACACTGTAATCAGGCATAGAAATAGATATAAATCCTTCTTGTTATAAAAGAACAAAAATGATAAGAAACTTAGAAGAGATACGGAGAGAAGCTAGATCAATTATATATTTATATTACTGATAAATTAAGATGAATTGAGCTAGCAAAACATCGCCTCTTATCAGAGAGACTGTATCTCACAGGACGCATCTACCTTGAAACTTCATCAATTAAAGAGAACAAGTAAAAGATTAGTAAGTAGACCTGAGAAACGATGAGAGGAAGCAACGGCCGGGATCGCGCGGTAAGAAGTGGATCGGACGGCGGAGAAGGACGAGTAGGTGGCGCGGGAGACGAGAAGGAGTCTCCGTAAGGCGGCGGAGGATGATCGGAGCATCGTCGCCATTGATACTTGATCGATTGACGGATCGAGGTTGTGGAGAGAGAGAGGTGGTTTTAATTTCAGAAATGCAATCAGACACTCCAATCGCCCATTCGCCCCTTGTATTTTCTCTCCATCTCTTCATCGGAACTGGGGCCGGTCCGACGCTCTGTCCGAGTCGTCCGATTCGTATCAGGATTCGCACGACGAAAAATGATTCGCGTGAATTAATTGCTCAGGAATCTTAATTCTAACTGGACGACTTGGAACAGTCATTGGACCAAATTTCGTCCGATGGGCGGAGGATGCCCCCTCAGCTCTTCAACTCTTGTTTTTTTGTTTCCTTCATTCTTTTGTAAGCGGGTCATATAGGGTTGAGTCAACCATGGACCCATAAGTACAAAGCGGATCGTCCGCCCATATGCAACATTTTACAGTATGGGCCTCTTTGTTTGGGCTTGGAGTAAATTTAATTGGGCTATAATTTTAAATTAATTCTATACTAGGCCTAGTAGAATCATTTCATAGTATGTAAAACATTAGTTTCCTGCTGTCACAAACCGTGTTGTAAAAAACGTCAGTTTAGATCAATTAATCGGCTAATTAGTCATTACCGGTGAACAAATCATTATGAATTATTTTGACTAATTAGCCAATTATTTTCGATTATAGCCGACTATTCTCGATTATTCGCTTGGCAATATCATGTTCGTCCGACGAGCGCATACCGTTATTTACAACACTGGTCTCAAACCATGACAAAATGTATATTTCCTTTGCATGATAATAGTTGTATCAAAGTATTTTTTTTGTTGAAAGTCCGTAGGCGATTGACATAGGGATATATGTATTTTGTGGACACAAATTTGATCATTCTTGTTTGATTGTAATGATAGGAGACTAGGTCCACATTTGATTATTCTTGTTTGATTGTAAAAATAGAAGCCTAGTGATTGTTTCCACTGTGTGCATATTTGTCTTGTTCTTTCTGTTAGACTACACCATATCGAACCCTTCCTTGTGTACGCCTGAGAAAGTACTGAATCAAACCTGACCGGAAACTGAATCAATCGGACCAGGACAGTCACAGCTCAGAGGAGTGTGCAACCAAGAAGGCATTGAATCAAACTGGAACAGGAACTGAATACCCCGGACCAAGACAGTCACATCTCAGAAGGAGAGCTGTCGGAGTTGGAGCCAAGAAAGCTTATTAGAGCAAGAGGGGAAGAGAAGAAGAAGCAAGACACAAGCAAACAACCAACACACAATAAGAACAAACATATAGAGTGATGCTACAATGTTTTTGAAATAAATAAGGTTTTTACTTTCCACTCATATCTCCATTTTCAAAGTTCAAACAGTCGATCCGAATTTTCTCAACATGATCTTTATATTGATATGTGCTTGGAGACCACATTTTACATTTTTTTTGGAAACTTTTTACTATTTTTTTAGAATTTTTGAAAATCAGTGTTTTTGTGATTGTGATTTTCAAAAATTCTAAAAAAAATAGTAAAAAAATGTAAAAAAAATGTAAAAATTGGTCTCCAAGCACATATCAATATGAAGATCATGTTGAGAAGTTCGAATCGACTGTTTTATCTTTGAAAATAGAGATATGAGCAGGAAGTAAAATACTATTTTTACTTCCCAAAGCATGATAGTCTATCTCCAAACATATAATATAAGTAACTATATGTACAACTCGATAGCATAGATCAGTGGTCAGATTCACCAGACGAAAATATCAAAAGCAGTAGTCAGATCTACTAGGCAAAAGCACTTGTTCAGAAATGAAATTAAGACGGAGGAGAAGAGAGATGGATGCGGAAGGGGGAGGAGTGGGATGGGGGTTGCGACTTTCTGGATTCGCCTAACTGCTTTATTGTATCAAAGGATTAAGGGAGCATGGTGATTAGTGGGTACTCTCATAAGTGAATAATATTTTGATTGTTCCCTTATCTATTAAACAGTTGGATTTCGAAAAAATTATATTAACAAAGCTTTTTATTGTTACCATGCAATAAAGATGAATTCAAGCCTAACAATTAATCCTATACGAGTCGCCATATATAAATAAAAAAAGAATATCAAAGCGACGTGTACGAATTCACCGTCACCTTAAATTCTTGTTTAGAACTTTTATGCGTCGATACCCTTAATTACTCTAGTATGTTTTCATTAAATAATTAATTATTATATAAGAAAAATAAGACGTTATCTTATTACGATCGAGATATATATGTTTATATATATTTATGGCATGGGGGATCAAATCCCTGCTTTTGAGGTGTCAACACACATAATAATGACATAACTAATTAACTATCACGAATGAAATCATTTAATTTAGCTTATTAATTAATTGTATGCACACTACTTATCAAAAAATTTAAAATGATCGCTCCATGTGGACAGGGATCTTGCCAACTATAAACAAAACAAGAGGAAAGAAAAAACTTATGGCTATGAATATCACACATGTTTTTCTTAATACAAAACCCAGACAGCAATTAATATATACTTTGTCAGTTATAACTACACATATATCAAAGTGCCACGAATGCACTCAGTTTGATTAATCTATTGTTAAGGAATTACGAGTGGACATTATTTGTGCACTTTACTCGATCACACAATCCAAGAAAACATATATAAGCTGTTCTCTTTTTCTTTGTATATGAAATTTGTTTAGCTGTACGTTCTCTTGGAGTAGGAATGTACGTGCTTCTAGAGAAAACTGAGCTACACGATCGAAATATTTTTAAGTCAATGTCTCGATTGTTCGTCGTGCTTTAAAATCCAATAAAAGATAATTCAGTTATTTCGAAAGGGAACAGAGATATAGGACAGATATTGGATCAAATTTAATTTTATGTCTTTTTAATATGCTTTAAGATTTATGCCGATAATTTATTTTAAAATTTGTTCTGTAATCTTAATATGGATCAAACAGTTCTAATCAGACATCAAATCGATATTGGTAACTATCTTCTTACCATTCGTGAATACAATTCTTATGACCGATGAAAGCAAGGTTAGATATCATCTATATAATGCAGTCGGAGCCGTTAGATTTTTTGGGTTTTCAGATTTTGATAGACTGATGAGAAAACAACATAAATCACTATGTAGATCTGTTTGTTTGATCTGTGTTTGTATTTTTTTAAATGTCATTGAGAATTTTAATCAGAAGTAGTTCTAGACACATGTATATTTTTAGTGACAGAGTCGCATTACATATTATTGGATCAAATGACTCCACTCATTTTGATAAATTAATCTTACAAATATGTACTTTTTAATCAACATTTATTTTTTAAATCTTCAAAACGAAATATATATGTACATATGTAGAGACCACTTATTCATATTAATTATTCAATAAGACCCGGATATAAATGTATTTTTATAATACTCAACTATATTTGACTCCTGATTCTCATAATTTTTTTTTTTTTTTTGTTTCCTAAAGGGATTCCAGCATGGACCATTATTTGATCCAACCTGACAAAACCTCTTATTTAATGCAACAAATCATAATAATTAACTTTTAGTTAAGCCAGAGCAGCACCAGCTTAGCAAATCGATCAGTTAAGATGCCACGAGTGCACATGATTTATATAATTTAGATCTTATATACACAAGTGGATAATATCTATTCACAATTGCTTTGCCTCAAATCAATATATGCCACAAGTACTTTAAAAAAAGGTAATATTACAACTTGTCATGCCAAGTCAAAAGAGTTGTTTGCTCTAAGTTAGACCAAGTGTACATTCTTTTATTGTCAAGTGTTTGCATGGAAAGCAAGACCATTTTTAAATAGTTTCAAATTTTTATTTTTGGCAAAAGAGTAGTTAGGTGCACTCGGATCATATAAAATTAATGGTGATCAAATAGATAACACTTCTCAGAACTATTTGATAAATCAATTGTATAAGCAACTACATACGACATAAAGGTTCAAATACCTCATCGTACCTCATATTTTATATTTTTTTTTCAAAGTTCAAATTGCCGGTATGAACATCTCAATATTCTATCTATATTAAAATATACTTGTAAACCAAATTTTATATATTTTTCTTAAATTTGTTACTAATTTTTTAGATAGGTACAAAATCACTGTTATTAGACGGTCCATAAACAGTGAATTTGTATCTATCTTAAAATATAGTAAAAATTTTCAAAAAAAATATATTTCGGTCTCCAAGTAAATTTTTTTAATATGGAGATCATGTTGAGCAGTTCGGATCGACACTTTGAACTTTGAAAACAGAAATATAGAATATGAATTACAATGAGACATAAAAGGCATTTAAACCCTTCTCTTAATTAAAATGCGAAAATATATTTGTCTTTCCACAAAACACTGATCATAAATCATGCATATAATAGTTTTAAATATATTTATTATGTACACCACAGTTATGTTGTAGTAAATTTTGTAATTCGTTATATATGCAGTATGCTATTTCATATAGATCTATGATCATATTCATGCGGCTCATGTTTAGATCAATTATATTATCTCATCTAGATGTGCAGAGAGTTATAAATGTGGAGTTTCTCTAATTATATGAAGCTTTATGTACTGTTGCGTAAGAATTTATGTTTACAGAATTAAAAAAAAAAATAGTATTTGCTATTAAGCTAAAAGATAATTCTATTCCAAATTTTAAATTTTAGGGAATTTGTATATAATTTTTTAGGTTATGACTGATTGTTAGTGTGTAAGAACTCTGTTCAACAATCTAAGTAGATTATTCTAAATGCATATGTATGGTTCTTTTACTAATTTTTCTGACTTTAACTTGTTGTCTTCTTAAAACAATAATTCCTTTCACCGCTCGCTTGTCTCTTCTAAATTTATATCATCTTTTAGTAATTCAAATTTTAAGATACTGCAGAACGGATCCGAACCGTTCAATTCACATTGCACACATATTAAAATTAAAAGAATCCCATGAATTTCTAAATTGAACCGTATAATTGATGAAATTGTTCAAATTTCAAACTCAAAATTTGAGGTACCGTAGAAATTACGGACTTGTCTCTACTCCTATCGTTTAGGATCTTGATTTGTTAGGGAGTATCTGTTTTTCTAGGCTCCACGTGCAACCAATTATTTGCACACCTAAATGCTTGGAAAAGTTACAAAGAATCCCATTGGATCATAACTTTTGGCATCTAATGCAAAAAGTATATGATCTGTTATTCTATTGGAGCTGGGTCGACGACTATACTGTACACCTTATTCAACGCTCTCACTTCGCAGGAAAAAAAAGGAAGCACTGTTTGTTTCTCCTTTGCTCTAATTAATAATTTACTACAATAATATTAAAATTTGTTGTTTGGCACTAGACTAAGTATATATATTAAGCTCCACTCCACTGGTTAACCACTAATTATTGATCATTGACATTTTTCCATAGAAGTCTTAGACGACATCTCTAGCTTGCTGACACTATATAATATTCATTTCTCCTCTTAAAATTAATTAACTTGGAATTAAGAACCCTTCCTCTCCCATACATGATACAACAAACTTCAATTTGGGAGCGTTTCATTGGTGAATTTTGAGGTGTCTTGAATTGCATGCGTGCGTTGCTTTCAATAAAATAATTAAGCTACATCGATCTTGAGAGGATCTCGATCTCCTCATTTGATCATTTGTCAGGTTAGTTTTATCTTTTCCATCTAATTTTTGAGTTGGTTTCTTTTTCAATATCTGTTGTTCGATCATGCTCTCCATATAGGAGCTCTTGCGCGCATGATGAATATTTGAAAAGCTAAGGCGCACTTTTTTCTATCCTTCAACAATCACAATGTGTATATCAAATAGCTAGGTCTCGTTTTTTTACTGTATATAATTATTTTTTGTTAGATGCATGCTAATTCTATCTTTCAAGCTTCCTTGTATATTAATTCTCTCCTGTGCTTGTAATATATATTCAATAAACTCTTTTCTTAATTAATAAAATACAATACGATAACTGTAAATTGGGCTAGTAAAATTTCCGGCCCATTACGAGCCCAACACTCCATGGTTGCTCTATTATAAAATTCACATAATGTAAAACCATGTCTCCTTGAACCTGAACAAACTCCAAAAGCAAAAACCCCACTCTCTATTAGTGCCCCTATTGCTAACTAAAGTATCCACTTTTGAGATTAGAAAGGCTATGTAAAGACAAAAAAAAAATTAAGGCAAGTAGAGTTGCTTGCAATTCCACTTCCACCACTTCTATTGGGTGCCTTTTGACCTTACCCTGGTTGTTGTCTTAAATTTGTCCCTAAAATTTGAAACATCATTATCAATTTATCAAACGGGTGGGTTAAGACTTGGGGTCCCTTGAGCACTCTTTTCTTTCTTGGGTTATTGGTATTAATTTTTCTTGATTTGGTCATGTACCATCTGTGGATGTTTGAAATTTGAAATTGTTATTAAATCATCATCTAGACTAGACTCATAAAAGAAAATTATAGTTATATCAAACTTCTTATCTGCATAGAATTTTTAGTTATTTTTAGCCTTTTTATAAAAAAAAAAATAAGAATTGGCAAGTATTCATTTTAATTGAGAAGAGCATTCATCTCACCTCGAGTTATTATTTATTTTGTGATATTTTAAGTGTTTTAAAATAACAAGTATTCATTTGGGTTTAGTCAGTGTGTGTTTTGTTGTTGAATGTTTATGTCAATTTACATAAGTGAATATTCTAATATAAGAATCAGGTTTTGTTCTAGTTGTCAAAGCAATGTTTTTCGTAGTATAAAAGGTTAGATTTTGAAATTAAATTGGTGAATTCTTTGTGAATTAATATTTATTAACCCACCTTTTTATCTTGAAAAAAAATTACACGAAAAAACGCATGTTAGCGGTGGCATATCATCTTTGACTTGATACACGTAACTAAAAACACAAATACATTATACATAGTTTTGGGTTTATGGATTGACATGGACAAACATTTATTTTATTCTCATATTGATCTGAAAAAATAAATGAGCCAATTCAATAACAACAAATCAAAGTTGATATCTGCTTACTGTTCAGGTAAGGAAGAATCATCTTTTTAAAAAGAATGGAATTATTACTTGAAGTTCCTCTTTAATTAAAGTGTAATAATGAAAAAGGTTGGATAACAAAATACCATTTAGATTTAGCACTAATTATAACTTTTCAGTGAGAGAGTTCACATCACCGCACATATATATTTTAATTTATCTTTTTTTTTTCTTTCAAAAAACTTTTGATAAGTTCAGTATAGACCGGTTTGTTTTATTTTTTATTGGATTGTAAACCCTGAACCCTAAACCCGATCCAATAACGTTTCTACATTATGCCTCCACTATGGTGAACAACTGAACATAGATGAATAAATTATTGGTAGAGACTAGAGACAAAATTTAATTTGCTCTCATGTAACAATAAGAAAATATAACAATACATGATTATTATACTGGTACTTTTTTTATCTATTTACACAATAGTCGTTATCAAGTTACTCGACAATATTTTTTATTCTATCATTATGTTCCATGGCACCAACCCACATTAAGATTCATATCTACACACGTTTCATCAATAACAAATATTTACACATATTTATTTAGTTTTCTCTCAATGGGGGCATGCACCTACACTTTTCTTAAAGAACATCTGCTCTTTCTTGTTGTTGTTGTTGTTGTTGTTGTTGTTATATATTTATTATTTATTATTTTTATAATTTGTTTTATGATACATCTAAACAAATGTTAGAAATTTATTTGTTATTTTTATTATATTATTGTAGTAATGTTTTAATTGCCATCATTTATTTTTTAACTTGGACTGATTCATTAATTACTATTTGGATACTTGAGTTGGTGTTTGGTTTATTGAAGGGGACTTGTGCCTAAGCATAAAAGCTACTGGAATTTTCTAAAGATGCCAAATTGACAGAGACATTCAAAGTATGATCTAAAAGAGCAATTAAGTTGCGTAAGAGAACAAAGAACACATACTTCATATGCAAGTCCGTGTCCTATTCGGTATTTCATATTTTGATTCGGAATTCGGACCGTTTAATTATAATCTGGATCAATTCGGATCAAATTGATAATTTAAGAATTTTTTTTAATATTTATATATGTCAATGCAGAATGATCGAATGGTTTGAATTATTTCCGCAGTAACTTTAAATTTGAGTTTCTAATTCGAATTAGAGTTATATACACCAATACTCGTACGATATGATTGATATCTGATTTTGTAATTCATTATTTTAAATAGTTTGACTTAATTACATTTTTCTCAAAAGTCAAATCTATTTACGGAATACCTCAAAAGTTCTATTAACGTAAGTATGTATGTTTTTAATACATCCTACAACTTGTATTATTTTAATACACCTTACAAAATAAAATTGAGATATGCATCTACATCTCTTAACTTTTCTACTTTTATCTGTTAGAATATTTACATTGGACTTTTTATGCTAACAATCCAGCGTGACAATTTTATGTATGAGAATTTCACAAGCAGTAAGTTTAAAAAACAAAAACAAAAAAAGAATTGCTTCCTAATTCTGAACGATGACAAAATACTTGTTAATTGTTTATGATACCTCCTAGACCTAGCCTATCCCCGGATTGCCGAACTCCGACTTTAAAAATGAAAGAAAGATCCTTGTTGATTTGAGGTGATAACCAAGGAACTCAGGAGTCAGCATGGAAACACCACCTAGTCCTAGACTCCTAGTATACAATATTACAAGTTTCGACAAAATCAATGACATTTTGCTATCTCAATGAATATCAAAAAAGATTCTCCAGATAATCTTTTTTTCTTCTTAAAATATTCCGGGTATTCCCCTAGGACACTTTTTCTTAGTTTATTATATTCCTAATTTCGTTCCACGTTTTGTCAACACTTGGTGTACTAAAATCAAAGAGTTGGGGTAGTTTATTTGACCGTCAACGTCAATGTCAAGAAGGGTAGGCATTTCAACGGTCTTTTGAGAAATTATACACCAAGTCCATGTAGTTTTCACGGTAGGCTCAAAATTACGTGGATTTGGTGTATAATTTCTAGAAAACTACATGGACTTGGTGGGATCCTGCGATTTCGTCTAGCTATAAAGTCTCGGCTCATCAGAAACCAGCACACATTCTATGCTTTCTCTTTCTAGAAAAATCTACGAGAGTACAGTCCATTACCTTAGCTTGCATGAAATGAAACCGACACCAATTCAATTTTTCAAACCCCGACTGTCCCGACTTGTCAAATCGGAATCCTCAATTGTCGGTTAATTGAATCCAAATAGAAAATATATCGCTGAAGAAATACTGTTTGATCTCTGATCGATCCCCTGTTCCAATTATTCTTTCGCAAGTACTTCCATTTTTTTTTTTTTTTTTGAAAAGCGTGGCAGAAGCTACCAGCCTAACAGTAAGTACTTCCATTTAATTGGAATCTTTTTTATTCTCGGTTGAATTTAATCGGAATTTCTCAATTTTTGTTTGCAATTGAACCCTAACTAAATTACAAATCCAAGATTTAGTGTATCATAGATGTAATCATCCGAGCGTATAAAAAACGAGAGATTTTGATCTCCATACTTGGCGATTGTCTTTATCTGATCACTGGAAAAGAAGGAGAGATCTTTCGGCGTGCGTACACGGTAAAAGCTCAAAAAGAATCTCCAAAGGAAGGGGGGTGCCATTAATGGCCGATGGATCGTGGAGAGATCCTAGTTGCGATAGTTGCCAGTATAGTATATAGAGACGTATACGAAAGATCTGTTGGCTAGACATGGTTCTCGAATACTGAGTTTGTAGCACCTCACGGTCAGTGACTCAGAACAGTAATAAATTGTCTGGACTGAGTTTAATTAGACATTCCTTACCCGTGAGAGGAATACGGAGTGATCATAGTCTAGTGGAAGTAGGGGTGTAGGCCGTAGAGGAGGTTAGAGTAGGGGAAACGTGTCAGGTCGTGAGTAGAGAAAGAACTGTCACGTGGGGTCCACATCAGATTACAGACTGTTTTCAGGCTAGCTGGCTTTGCGGAGGGAGGTAATCCGTTCATTATATGATGAAATCTGAACCGTTGGCATGCTTTCGGATGTGCGTTTTCCTGGATTCTTAAACCGATCAATGGTTGAAATCCATAGAACGTTTTTTTGTACACGATAGGATAAGACGCCAACTTATTGGAGTCGGGTCCCTTTTGAATGCAAGTTGCAACTATCGCATTTTCAAAGGGTGCGCACGGAATTATTCAAATTGTTTTACTCGGAAAATATATATTTTATGAATAAATCTTAAAGAAGCTTGATACATATAACATTTCAATTGCAAATTTGCAATGCGTGCATAAAAAATAATAATGATAGTGTGTTCGCTTTTCATGTCATATAAACATAACGTTAACGTTAGTGCTATATATATAAAGATTGGGGCAATCAACAAATATTTAATGAGTTTGTAAAGGCTAATTAATTGTAGGGATCTATTTAAAATACTCAAACACTGTTACACTAATGAATGATGCAAACTAAACGACAGAAGCAGGGTACAAAAGCTGTGGCGTTAAAAGTAAGCGGTTCAGAGTTGTGGCGTTCGTATTAAATGATAGACCGGATCTATTCAGTAAAAAGGACGCAAATTTCTGGATATTAAAAAGGAGGCGCAAATGGTTTATTGAAGAGAGGCAAGTCCATCGGGATTCGCGCATCTCTCTGGAAGAAGGGAAGGCTGCCTCGTGCGAGCGCTCGGGCGGCGATTCGGCTCCTTTTTCGCTTTTCTGGGAGTAGTATTTTTTTATTACTGAGAAGCTCATTTATTGATTGTCTGTGCTCTGTGGTTATTCAAAAAAAAAAAAAAGATGGAAAATTGGGGATAAATTGGGGGAGGCGCTTCTGAGAAATTTTCAATTCAATTTTGGCGAATTTCGGGAGTACGATACGAGTGAACGACAGTTGCGAGCGATTCAAGGTAGAATAATTCAGCGCTGGTCTCTGGTTTTGTTTATTTTTAATTCCTCTGCACTGTTGTTTCCTGTTTCATTGGTTTCCTGTTGGAAATATAATTTAGCATTTGCATGACGTCAAGATTGTCTTTTATTTCTGATCGTTGCAATTTAATATCTGAATTGTTTATCTAGTTCCTCTTACGATCATGAGATTCTCTGATTGTTTATTTATGCCTGACACTATTACGGTTGCTGTTGTGATGTTTCAACATTTATTGTACCTTTTTATAAATTTATCTACCAATTTAATCAAACTTCAAGTAATTCTACATTTTTTTTATTTTATCTTCCTTGCAGTTTCCTGGCTGTGATTGGAACTACTTGTTTTGCTCTCGGTTTTCTAAATGGTGATCAGTTTCTGATCTCCGTGCAAATTTTTTTTCTTCTAAAGTAACTATGCAAAGATCAAATTTTGATGGAGAAGACGCCTTCTTTGATGCAACAGATACCAGTGATAATACCAGTGCAAACATATCAGTTGATTCTACCCTATACGATGAGTGTGTTGACACATTGAGCAGAAAGACCAAATCAGTTGATTTCATGCATGGTTTTGCTCCATTCGAACTATCCAGCGTGCATGAAAGACGATCCTCGTTCTTCAAACAAGTCGGGTTCAGTGAACTCGTGGCCTCTAAAACTCCATCTTGTCATTTTGAACCCAAAAATGACGAGATTTTGGAGATTGAAAGCTTTACTACCACAACAAGAGATACTGTATCAGATACTCCCTCAAGTTCTACCAACAATGAAACAGAGAAGGATTGTCCAGGTTGTTTACGGGATAATCACACAAAAAAGGTGTTAATGGTGCATGACGAGGTCAGATCGGATGAATTAAGGGCATTTCAGAAATTTCAGGCTCTTAACAGTATATCTGAACCATTACAGAGAGTGCTTGGAAGTGGGTTTACTGATACCAATAAAAATCCTTCAGTTGGTAAAAATAGTATTTTTAAAAGGTGGTGGAGTTTTCCTGTTAGAAGGAAAATGCAAACATACGAGGCACCGGTAATGGATTATCTTCAAGTTAAGGGTCCGAGAAGGACAAATGTCGAGTGTCACAGGAAAAGGTGCATGGATTTTACATCCCTTTTCATGGATCCAGAAATAAGGGCCCATAAAGGTTCAATTAGGGTTGTTAAATTCAGTTCTTCAGGTCAGTATCTCGCTACCGGAGGTGAAGATTGTGCTGTTAAGATTTGGGAGATTAGAGAAGTGGAATCGTCATTTGGGTGTTACAACCGAGGGGTATTTTCAGAATCTAATGATAAACCTAAGGGTATAATGGGAATTGAAATGCTTAAGAAAGGCGCCAGGTCAGGTCTCGCCATTATCCCTAAACGGGTATCTCAGATTGTGGAGCAGCCTTTGCACAAATTTCGAGGGCATTCGGCCGGAATATTGGATTTGAGTTGGTCTAAATCTGATGTAAGCCCTTTTTCTATCATCAATTTTTTTTACAGTTAGTTATAATTTTGCTGTTTCTTATGTTTGAATATTTTTTTTTTCCTTTTTTATCAGTGTTTACTGACAGCATCAATGGACAAGACTGTGAGGTTGTGGCAAGTTGGTTCTGATTGTTGTCTTGCAATATTTCAACATGCCAATTATGGTATTTATGTTTTTTATCGTTAATAATATGTTTCTTGCCACCAAATAATTCAAATTTTACGTTCCAGTATATAACTTTTTGCTATTTGTAGGCGTCGTTTGTCCAATACGCTGTTAATACATCAAAACTGTTTTCACATAATTAGAAACTGCATAGAATTATGTCAGCTCTGTCCTTTTTGTACTCCAGGGGCTAAATCTTCTTCCTTTTGTATTTTTTTGGGTTCAATTTACAGTGACAAGTGTACAGTTCAACCCGATCAATGAAGGCGAATTCATAAGTGGTTCGATAGATGGCAAAGTTCGTCTCTGGCAAATTTCTGACAGACGTGTTTTTGACTGGGTTGATGCTCGTCACATGGTCACCTCTGTCTGTTACCGACCTGATTCTAAGGCAAATAATTGTAGTTACATTATGATCACTAATTCTCTCTATTTTATGCATTTTCTGACTTTCCCCCTGATTTTACTTATACAGGGCTTCACTGTTGGTTGTTCTAATGGTACTTGTCGGTTCTATGATATTGAAGGTATGTGCACGATTATGTTTCTCGTCTTTCTTATTTTTGAAGTTTTATTTGTCTCCTTGCTGATGATATAATTTGCCTTAAATGAGTTCAAGGTGGAATTAGCGAACATGCTCATGATTTATGCATTTGCTCTAAGAAGAAATCTGCTGGAAAAATGATTACTTCCCTTCAGGTTTTTTTATTATATTTCCTGAGTATACTTTTAGTTTGTTTCATTTCTTATTATCTGGCAAAAATAGCATAGTAAATACATTTCTTTTTTTCTGTAATTTCAGTATGCTTCAGGCGATTCCGGAAGGGTTATGATTACTACAGCTGATTCTAGTATTGTTATAACTGATGGAAAAAATGTGTTTCAAAAATATAAAGGTCAGGCAAATTTTTTATGCTCCCTGCTAATAATAGAAGCATTTAATCTAATTAGGTATTTTTTCAAAAACTTATTATCTGGCATGACTTGTAATTGCAGGTGTTAGCAAATCTAAAACCCTCTCACCAGCATCATTCACATCGGACGGTCAGTACATCATCTCAGTGCGCGACAATTCGCGTGTCCACATCTGGAATTCTAACCCATTTACTGATATACCCTTGAATATAAAACCCAAGGTTATCCGATCTTGTGAAACCTTTCTCTGTGAAAATGCATCAATGGCCATTCCCTGGCCAGGTGTCGACCGGGTCAAACCTGATTTACCCGAATCATCAGACCCGTCGTCCCCACGGTGTTTCTCTCTTGGAGCACGATTTTTCCCTCTGGGTCCCGCTGTCACTTGGCCAGAGGAGAAACTCCCTCTGAATATTCACTGTAATTTGTTAGAAAAATTGGGTAGTTTTGTAAACCGTGATTCGGGTGCATGGAGGGCCGGTATACTGACAGTGGGCCATGATGGGGTAATTAGGTCCTTCCATAACTATGGATTTCCTGTTAGGTTATGAGGGGATATTTTTTGTTTCTCGGGAGTTTGATTGAAATTTCAAAAGGATCAAAATTTTGATTGCGGAATTTAGGTAAGATGCTTCTTATTTATCCCTCTTTTTGTATAACTGGTAGCAGCGAGAGGGGTGTAAATCAAAAGCTGCTTTTGTTAATGTATTAGTAGTCTCTCTGTATAAATTCTTGCAAAATGAATTTTGGAAAGTTAGGAAAAGAAAGTAAATAATCCCGCAATATTGGTTGCATTTCAACGTTTTTATGTTTCATTTTTTTGCTCTATTCAACAATTTTTGTAATTTTTATTCTGCTATGTTTGAAATTGTGCCCCCATTTCTTTTGTAGAACCAGAGTCTATGGACTTGAAAAAAAGAAGAAACTTTTTAAGAGAGCTGTTATGTTTCAACCGTAATTGATAGTATTAATAGAGACCGAGTCATGATCATACAACTCTGAACTGGTATTAACGGTCTTTTTCAGCGTCCAGAAAAAGAGCTGAAAAGGATGTACAATTTCAGGTAAAGGGGTCGTCTGAAGTCTTTCCTGGAGGGATCCAATATCATGATATATATATATATATATTAATGTCACGTCATGATCACGTTTCCTTTCCATGATTAAGTTTCAGGTGTGTTAATAACAAGAACTTGTATGTTAATAAGGGCTAGCTAGGTCGTAAATATCTATGTAAAGAGTAGTACATGAACATGACATAACCCTAGCCCCTGCCCCTAGCCCTAGGTGATATGAATTCTATATGACTCTGAGGGGAGGGGACAAAAAAGCGGGCTGAGACCCATATGGAATGCTCTTCTAGTCTTCTGTCGTCCAGGTCCAGTAAAAATATAGCGGGCTTTTGTCAGCAGTCAGTCAGCACCAATGAATGAATGTATGTATAATCTTTGAATTGATCGCTGAATTAAATTTAGGGGCTCTTCGTTTTATGCCACTCAAAAACCTCAAATTTAGATTTTTGCCACTCTGAGAGAATATTCCTTAGAATTAATGGTACAACATCCCCAATCTGTGCACCCAAATGAAAATATTTTTTTTTTTTATTTTTATTATTTTTATTATTTTTATTTATTTTATTTTTTTTATCAACCTTTGCTCTTAACTTTGGGGCGATATTTTCTACCGAATTTAGCTATACCTCACCTCATCGTGTTAATCCGTAATCTTCCCCACTTCTCAGGGTACTGTACGGCAGGATGATTCTTTTGGTGTAGCTATATTTTTCGAAAATCAAGCCCTATAAGCTAATATCCTTGGGTTAATATTGATAGATTAGTACTTGAAGAAAAAGCCTTTAAATAGTATAATTATACTTAGATTTTGAACATTTTTCATGATTTTGGTATGATCTCCCCCTAGCTACCTTCCTAGAATACAAAGAAACTTAGAAAGCCATAAATAAAAACAGACCTTGCTCTGATACCAGGGTGTGGATCGATCGGTCAGAGCTTTCAAACTTCAACGGGCTATTGTGAACACGGGAAGTAAGAAAGCACACAAGCGGAAATTTTATTAAGTGGAATGTTTACAAGGAAAGAGAGAGAAGTAAAACTTGCTGGTTCTCAGCTTGTTTTTCAACTCTGAAAACTCACACTTATATAGAGACTCAAGATGGAATCTCAATTATCACATCGGGTACTCATTGGGCCCCATCGCATGTGATTAAAGGATTTCCACAAACTTTTGTCTCCCACTAAAAAAAAAAGGATGCTTATAATGCACCGAAAGTAAATATTCTGGCCAATTATTGGCCCACACTAAAGAAAAAGCAGAGGCCAATACAAGCAGGCCTAAAAAGCAAAACACACCTTATGATACATTCCCTATAGTGGTAGGGTCCAGAATACACTTACATATGGAACACTTTTACCTCACGGATCAGCTGTTTAAACCCTTGGTAAGCCTTTTGAAGCTTAGTAAGAGTTTGCTGGACTTGAGGCAACCAATCTCCCCAGTAATTGTCCTTCGTTGCGAATTTAGAACATTGGGATTCCTTCATCTGTTGAATTTTTATTAAATCACTAATCCCCTCAAGTGCTTTTGAAATTATTTTGTTTTCTATCGCTCGAAGCTGGAGCCTAACTCATTTCGTCTTTCCAAGGTATGGATTTCGTCGGATTGCCGTAGTAGATCCCTGTACTGGCAAACGAGTGGCTGATTTGCAGGATTATTTGGGATATTTTCTCCTGAACCTCCTGGTTGGGATGCTCCTCGTTCTCGTGAAGAGCCCCGGCTAGGTTGTCCAGAACATCCAATGCTTCCTGATTGGGCCATCCTGCATCAATTAAAACATTAATTAACCGTGATAGGGAGTCAGCCAAAAGGTTGTCCTTCCCATCTATGTGCTCGAACTGAACATTAATCCCCAATCCCGTTACAAAGTCTGTAAACGAGATCCATCGCACTCTTGACGGTTTATTAATGTTAGATTTATTAAAGAAACTAATGATAGCCTGACAATCAGTGCGTATCACTAATTCCTTCCTGTCGAGGTAGTAGATCTTTAATGCCTCCAGGCTATTCATGACCGCGAAGATCTCTGCGTCTATTGTGGATTTAGGCGGGTTGAATTTGCCCACTTGCATAGGCGCACGGCTTCTCTGTGCTCTTTGGGTCATACCTCTTTGGCTTCCACTTGCATACACCTCCCCATCCATCCATGCATCCGTCTGTTTCTATTATAATGAAGCATTCTTCTGGGGGTATGCAGAGATCAGGTAGGTTTCGGACCTGATGTTTTATTGCGCGAATTAGCTCCCAATCTTGTTTATTCAATCGTTTGTCGCCAGTTGGACTGGTTTTTTGCATATAAAGGGCTTAAAAGTTTCCCGAGGTTCGGGATATAGCTTCTGGCATAATTGAGGAGCCCTAGCCAAGATCTCATACCAGACTTCTGAGTGAGATCATCTTCTTTGAATTCTTCAATTTTTGTGATAATATTCGGCTGTAACCGAATAGTACCCTTGCCTTTTACCGCCCCTAAGAATTCTATTTGAGGAACAGCTATTTTCATTTTTGTTGGGCTTAGGACAAGGCCATGCTCTTCACATTTTGAGAGCATTACCTTTAAATGCTCTGCATGCTCTCTTTCTGACTGAGAAAATACCAGGATATCATCAATATAAACTGCAATAAAATTTTCAGTGCCTTTGAAGCAATGATCCATCTTCCTTTGGAATACTGCTGGAGCATTTTTTAACCCAACGGCATTACTAGCCATTCATATAACCCATCGGGCACCCAGAATGCCGTCCATTCGATTGAATTTGGGTGCATAGCTACTTGGTGAAATCCACTCTTTAAATCGAATTTAGAGTAGATTTTACTATTAGCTACTTTCCTCATGATGGTATTAATTCCAGGAAGGCTATATTGATCCTTTTCAGTTATATCATTAAGCCTCTTGTAATTAAATACCATACGTTCTTTGCCTTTTACCTCCTTTCCGGTTTTCGGATCTATTGATATACCGGAATTAACAATAATCGCCGTTGTCCGGTGCCTGCTCTTGCTGGGTCGTATTACTCCGAGTTTCAGCAGGGCCTCCACATGTTTGCTGAAGGTTTGTTTCATCAGTGGCGTGACCTGCTTTAAGGGCCTATCTTCAATGATGAAGTCTGGATTCTTGATATCCAGCATGCAGACGATCTTATTTTTACTCCAATGTTGCAAAGGATTTTCGCCAATGAACCCGGCCTCCTTTAGCCTCCTTAGTATTTGATCAACTTTGTAATAAAGTTTGAATGATGTTTGTCCAAAATTGTAATGGACCATTTCTTGGAGTTGTATGTACTCCAGGTCTTGAAGGTCTACTTCTTCTATGGCCAGGACCTTCGCTTGTGGTTGTGTGTTGATGACTGTCAGGTTTTTGTAGAAGGTAATTGTATCACCTTCTATCCTCAGACCCCCATGCATAGAGCGTATAAAATTGCACCCTATGATCATTTGTATTTCCCCGCCCAACTTCATTGGAAATGCATAGGTGTATGGTATGCGGAACTGGTTTTCGCCAATAATCATCTACCATATTTTAACTTCATGTTGGCGGTTTGAGTGGAGTTACCCCTGTAAATTGTACTACAAAGGTATTTTCTTCAAGAGCTTCTTTTGGTACTGACCCTTGATCTATGCAGCAGGTTGTGGCACCAGTGTCTAGGATTGCTCTTATTTTGAGTCTTTGAACTCCAGGGATATCGAGCTCCCTTCTAGGTTGTAT
>JAJGRW010003764.1:0-17460 GCA_025461045.1 Carex parvula | reverse complement strand
AGAAAAGGAGAGAGCAAAGAAACAAGGATAAGATCTAATAGACCTTGCAGCATGAGTAGGAATACGCGGTGCTGCCTATAGTTTGTTCGGCTTTGATTTCAATTGTTGCTTTCCTTAATTTCAGCTGAATATAAAGTTATTTTCAGATTGAATAAAGTTAATTTTGTAACTTGTATTTAGGTGAGGTTCCGCCTGGTAGTATATATGGGATTACATGGTTCTTGTTTGTTGTGTTTAGTCTTTGTTCAAGTCCAACTTAAGGTGTTCCTAACCAATTTAGTCGCTTTTGGGGAAGTGGTTGTAAAGATCTTTAAATGCTGATGTTACTGGTACTTGGGAAAATTTGAAACTCCTAAATATGGCCCTCAAGGTACACGTACAAAGGCGAAGAAATATCTTTTTAGACGGGAGTTTTAAAAATATGAAAATATTATTGATTTGGGGATTAATATATTAGTTGGTGCAGTAGCATAGTCAGGATTTGAATCAGGTGCAATTGGATTCGAGTTCGAATATTTGAATCAGGAGAATTTGGATTTGAGTTCGAATAAATCAGGATTTGAATCAGGAGAAATTGGATTCGAGTTCGAATAAATCGATAAATCCCGCTGATGAGATTATTTTATGAACAATCTCAAAATTGTGCTCTGGTTCAGATTCTTTGTAGATATTGTTACTTCTTAGTATTTTTTTCTTAAATATCAGTAATGAGAGAATTTATTTCATGTACCAGTTATTGCTGGGTTTATGAGAAACAAGAAATGAGAGATGATGGAAAAATGACAATAGCTAGAGAAATGATATTAGAATGCGTGTTAAAATCCTGATGGGTTCCGTGTACAATTGTAACCACTCGTTCGTAGCATTACTTATTGACATCATAATAATTCTTCATTTAAGATATCCTAGTACGTGTTCAGCAGTGCTTGCTCGGCAGTTAGATTAAAGATTCTCCTTAGCTTCAATTCTCAAGTCACCTCGGATCCCTTCTTAAGCTAATTTGCCTCTTTAGAGCTCCTTGGTCTATTTTCCCAGACAATAATATCTCTGTATCCGTACCTCCTTAAGAGTCGCTTTCACCTTTGATATTTTTTTATGGTTTCTTCCTCTCCCTCCAGCACATCTCTAGGTATGAACAAAGAATCACCCTCTCTTTCTAGCCTTCGTTACCAGCTCTCCGGTGACCAAATCGAAATTCGATGTCACAGCCAGATTCTCCTTGAGATTAGTATTAGTGTTTAATTTAGTTGGAACTGTAATTCAATTTCCTGAGATAGTTAAAACTTCCAATTTCAGAAAATCAATTAGGCTTTAAAATTTTTTGGTTGAAATATAATTTCTTTTGATGATCTATTATTGCAAAACATGCCGTATGAAAAGGTAATCACATCTAATTATGTTAGAACATCTCCATTCTAGCAAAAGTTTAGCAATTAATTTGGATCACGTCACTGAGTTTAGCAATTAAAGAGATTCATAATTTTTAAATCACTCCATCCTAAAAATTTAATTAGAGTTACTTATTTAATTAGAGTTGCTTTTAAAGCAAACTTGCTAATTTAAAAACTGTAGTACATCACGGCAATTATATTAGCAATTAACATATCAGATTAGCAATTTAAAAGAAATCACCATTGTAAATGCTCTAAAGAGTTGCTTTTAAAGCAAACTTGCTAATATAAAAACTGTAGTACATTCCAGTAATTATATTTTCAGTAATTATATTAGCAATTAATACATCATATTAGCAATTTAAAAGAAATCCATGTTGTAGATGCTTTTAAAAGAAATCCATGTTGTAGATGCTTTTAGAAAGTAGCACAAGGGTATTGGTCTTTTACAATTTTTCTGATATTGAGATTTTTTTTAATTGTATTAATTCAACTTTCTTAATCTTTGTGCTTTGTTGAACAATCACTCCTTAGTGAAGATTATATTTTTAATCCTTCATTCTTAAGGAGGGTTGCCTGTGTTGTGTCTCTGGTTAGAGGAGTCAAATTAGAGTTATCTTCCGTCTCTGGTTCTGTTAGTCTGCTTGCGTTGTGTCTGCTAACATGAATTCACATCCTCCCGGTACCGTAATAGGGAATCTTTTACAATTATTGGATCTGGACTGTTCTTTTTAACTTGGCACGAATATCAAAGCCCAACAATACTGCCCCTGCGCTAGTCCGAATCTCAAAGCAGCTGAGAGTTAATCTCAAACCGTAATGGAGAGGATACTTGTTCCTGCTAACACCCCTTCCGTCTCTGCCTCTACTGGTCCGTCCAACCGGGCTACGACGCTGCAGATAACTCTAATCGGCCATTCATAGTCACCTCTTCTTCTTTTTTCGATGATTCAATTTTTTAAGTTTTTTCACGGTCCGATTCGTTGTAGCATCGTGATGGGTACAATAAGATGGGAAACATGGAGTGACACAAAAAAGAAAAAAGATATGCCTATCCTGTAGCATGTCATTGGGCTGTAGTTGAGAATTTGGATTTCAGAGTAAATTAAGCAGAATTTAACTTCAGGATGGAGCAATAATCTTCATTCTTATATTAAGCGCGTAAATATTTTGGTCTGTCAACGGTTGTAGTTAAAAAAATAAAATTTTAATTGAATATCAGCCATTCAATCCAATAGTCTGCTTTCTTTTCATTATATATATCTTTTTTGATGTTTTTCTACGTGTAGAAAAATAAATTTATTTAGGCAAGTACTTGTCACATACAAATTGTATCATCTTTCTGATTGGTCCTCATTTCTTCATTTTTTGAATTATTTAAAAAAATAGATTTGATTGATCATGTTTGTATTTCTTTCTATTTTTTTTATACATTTAATATATTATTTTGTATGAGATTTTTTAATAAAAATATGTCAAAAATATCAAAAAGAATATGTACGTCATTTAATGAAATATGTTATTTCAGAAATGTTATTTACGTGTAGATATTTCATATATCATTTAGTATTGTCATTTGTTATTTAGTCTAAATTATTTTTTTATGAAAATATGTTATCTTGTATAAGATTGTTTTTCTCTTATAATATGTCTCTATTACAACACATGGACAAGATACTAGCTTAATTATATGTTAATAAAAAAAATCCAGATTCAAGATAGGACAGAATTTAATTTCAAGGTGGAACAATAATTCATTTACATATAGGCTAATAAAAAATATTTAAAATTTAGTATTTGCCCTGCCCTGTAGCATACCAACTCCGTCTCTAAGTTGGTAATCAGAAGAATTAATACAAAATTTTGGTGTGATAGATGGGCTGGAGAACACTCTCTCAAGTGCCAATTCCTAACCTTTTTAAGATATCATATTTCAGTAACTGAAGTATTTAAAATCAATAGAATTAATTTAAGGTTTAAAAGGCAATTAGTGGGGATTTATCTTGTAGAATGGCTAAATCTGATTGAACAATTCAATTTTTTAGGTTGACAGACAAGAATAATACAATAGTTATATGTTTTCTGTGTTTTAAGGTTTAAAAGGCAATTAGTGTGGAGATGCATGGTCCAACAATTATATGTTTTATTTGAAATCTTGCTATGAATTAGAATCCAATAGTTCTATATTTTCTGTGAAATCTTGTTATGAATGGTTAGAATCTAGTCCGTGATTTTTATTAATATCCAAAGTTAATTACAAAATATTAATTATACCCAGCTAAGCTGGGTATTTTTAAAAATGTCCAAACCGATCATTTAATGGTCAGTCCATTTTTTTTCTCAACCGGCCATTAAATGGCCGGTCCTCAACCTTTTTTTTTTTTTGTTTCAAACCTATAAATAATTATTTTTCTCTCTCCTCCCTCTCACAACTCACTCAACTCACATAAGAGAAAGAGAGGAAGGGAAAGAGAGAAAGAGAAGGCGATTTTTGAAGCGATTTTTCGGGGCCAAAAGAATGAACAATAGCAACCGAAGTAGGTCGTCCTATCGTGGCCTAGCGAAAGGAAGGTCAATTAGTGATCGAGGTAAAATTGAGGAAAAAAAGAACAACTGTCAAGTATGTCGTGATAAAAAGAACTGTCAAGTATGTATGATGGAGGAATTTCTTAGACAGCCTATTCGATATGAAATTTCAGACGATGACTTTGTGAAAAACCCCTACGGTTCTGGTTTGAAAAAAAAAGGTTGATCCAGAGCCTCCAACATCGAACGATGAGTTTGTTCCGTGTACTTATACCGGTAAGGCTAGCACTTCGTCTGTTGTGACTGATCCAGATCCGGCAATATCGGACGAGGAGTTTGTTCCATGTATTTTCAAGGCTCGTTCTAAGAAGTAGTATTATTAGGTTTTAAAATTTGGATGCATTTGAGCTGGAGACATTTTAGTTTGATGAATTAGGGTTGTAAAATTAAGGCTATAAATTTTTTTAGTTTCTTTAATGTCTATTTTGTAGACTTTATTTCATCAATTCAGAATTTATTTAGATTTAATGTATTGACATGCATGTAGACTTGATGTTTCTCTACATTTGAATATGGTACAAAACAATAAAGTTATAAAAACTTACATTCAACTAACTCATAACTTAGTCTTAATAAAGTCCACAGAAATTGCAAATAAAATAGTTCTGAAAGTAGCATCTAAATAAATCAGTGACAACATGCATCAAATGAGAATAATTTAAATCACCTATTATTACCAGGCATAAAATTAAACTCGAGAAACCGACCAGTTGCAGAAGATGGCCTACTAGATGGCTTTGCTTGGCTTCCAGATGTCCCTGATTGGCTTGTAGATGCCCTTGTACACCTACCCGTTGACCTCCTTGGTTGGCTTCTACATGGCTCTCCTTGCACCCCCAACCGTCTCTCATCCTATGGCAATTGCCTTTCCTATTGCTTCTGCAAACATAGCAGATGCAGCTAAACGGCTTATAGCTGTGCTTCGCTGTGACCCTTGTGACCCACTTTCCTCTACCATAACTCGCTCATTTTCTACCGCATTTGCTGCGTTTCTGGCCTCTGCATTGCATTTGTTACTTAGTAAGTTGGTCTAAATTGAAAAGAAATATATTTTTTGATGAATGTTACACACCTCTTCGATTCCTGTCGGTAGTGGAACAGCGAGACTGATGCCCCCTTCGCCTACCTTACATTTCATCCATGGTCATTACATGACGGATGTGTTTTTGCCTCCTAACCCTAATCCAGGCCAAGCTCGTAAGAATTCTAGGTCCAATACAAGGAGGCCATTCTTCCATATTGCCAAAAGCAACAAACACCCCACTCTAAGTACTTTCAAGATAGTTCACAGTATACTAGTCTGCAACAAATTAGTCATCACATCAGTTTCGTTAAGACAAACTTCTAAGACATGAGCGCATAGAATAGATGTTAATTAGATACCTCTACATTTACATTTCATTTTGTTGTCGAGCCCGCGTGTCACAATATACTGGAACTCCCTGTTAATAATGTCCATACTTCCATTGCCGCTGTGGGTGACTGGAACGTACTCATTTGGGAATGAAACTTGGTACTGACCTTCGCCGTGCGTATAAGGGACCAAACACATTTATGCAGCTTTAGTCCACCGTTTTCTGATCTTTTGCAAAACCCGGTCGGAAAATACCTGATTTGCATCTCTTAAGTCCATTGCTCGCTTTTGCCGCTCAACAAATCATTTGTTGCACTTGTAAAACGTATCATCCACTATGGCAGCCATGGGCATTCTACGGCTAACCCGAAAGACATTGTTGAGCGACTCGGAGCCATTTGTTGTCATGATACCAAATCGGTATCCTCCATCACATCATTAGGACGTATTTTGCCCACCTTTAAAAATGCATTACACTTTGAATTTAGCTACACAAAAACAAAGAGGTATTACTTCAATTTCCTTATAGTCTTATAAAATAATTAAATGAAATATTATAAATTAGACATATCACAGCAAACTCTTCGAACATCTCTTTCAACCTTCTTGGCTTCTTTTTCCTGGCTCCTTGTCTAAATCTCCATCCGAACCACTTATTTTTTCCACAATTCTGGACCAGGTTGTCAGCAACATACTGCAAACAAAACTTGTGCACAAAAAGGTCTAGAGACCATCCGTATTCTATTGTCAGTGCACATTTGATCCCCTTATGCTGGTCTGATATAACACAGACAAATTTATCAGCTCCAAGCACTTCATTCCTCAACCACTGCAAGAAAAAACCTCAATTCTCACTATCCTCCTTCTACACAATTGCAAATGCAATAGGCAGCAATTGGTTCTCGGCATCATAGCCGCAAACTATCAAAAGCCTCTCCTGATACTGCCCAGACAAGAAGCATGCATCTATGCTGATCACTGGTCTCAAGTACTGGAACGCTGCAATGCATGGACCAAAAGCCCAGGCTACGGTCCTGAATTGAACATCATCTTCTATAATTTCTCCGTGTTTATCTCGTATCGGACAAGTCAGAAATTGGTACTTAGAGCTGAGATTCTTGTCGCAAATTCTCATAATCTGTGGTTTCAGCAAGCTATAAGAACTCTCCCAACTCTCAAATTGTTGGGCTATTGTAAACTCACGACCCATCTACAGTCGGTTGTATTTCGGAGTTACATTGCCATACAAAACCCTAACACAGTTTGCCACCCCTTTGATGCTCATACAGGGGTCATTCTTAATGTTGGTTTCAATGACATCGGCAATGATTGATGTTGTGAGACATTCATGGTCGGTCCTTGTATTGTCAGACCTACATGTGTGAGGCTTGTCTTGCCTCATTATAACCCATGCAACTCCAAAACCTGTTGTTTTTCCCCTAAGTTCTTAATCACAACCCGGAATCTTGCACACCACCTGAATTCGATCCCTGTCACTTTTTTTCATTCTAATCTCTTGATTTTTACTAATATGATGCTCTCTAATCTTCTTAATAAGCTCTTCTTTGTTTTGAAAATATTGTTCTGGCGCCAGCTCACATTTGTACTCAATTCGTCTCCCATAGTAAGCAACATCTACTTGAAAAAAAGATATATCATTGAAGTCTGCGAACAGGTGCGTATCAGTCTGGCCACTAAGCGGTATATTCCCATATCCGGTTCGAATGGACACTGGACCATCTTCATCACAACCCTCCAGGTGATCAGTGTCCCAGTTTGCTCCCTCAAATTCATCCCCAGTTTGCATATCTTCCTTCGGAATTTCATTAATATTTTCAAAATCTAACCCAGTTTCGTCGTCTACTGGTGTCAGTCTTGGGTGAGGTGATGGTGGCGGTAATGGTAAAGACGTCACATGCACGGGTCTAGGTGGGGATCTTGTATGGGGTCGTGGTTGGGGTCATGATTGGGGTGCTGGTGGAGTGAAGCGATTGTATGTTTCTTGGTCAGGTACGAATAAAGGAACTATGGAAGTGTATGGTTCTGGTTGAGTTGTATAAGTTAGCACAACTGAATTTTGGCCAGAACTTCCAACCCCTGACTCTATCGGAACCCTCTTGGCGTAGATTTCTATTATAAAATTTTCAGTGGCCTTTAAATGGCCGTACATGGCTCTCCATACAACATCAGTTAGTACTTTCACTATGGTATAGGTCGGGGTGTTCCATGGTTCACTCGGGTTGCCAATTCTAAGTTCCACTTTTATGGGTTATAACCAGTGAATTCGTAAATCATGGATTTCAAGTCCTAAAGTGAGATATCATCGGGAACCATAAATGAACCAACTGGCTCTTTGGAGTAATAAGCCCCATATGTATTAGTAAGAAACTTCCCAACCACAGTGTAATGACATGGCCATGGCAAACAAACTACATTTTAGTAAATGGTAAACAATTGTCAGGTTACTAATTTAAATGTATAGGTTACTGAAAAATAATTAAAATAAAATAAAAAATTATAAAAAAAATAAATTAAAATTAAAAAAACAAAAATTACCGGGAAATCGCCTCAAAAATCGCCTTCTCTTTCTCTCTTTCCCTTCCTCTCTTTCTCTTCTGTGAGTTGAGTGAGTTGTGAGAGGGAGGAGAGAGAAAATAAGTTATTTATAGTCTGAAATAGCAAAAAAAAAAAAATTGAGAACCTGCCCATTAAATGACCGGTTGAGAAAAAAATAGACCAGCCATTAAATGGCCGATTTGAACATTTTTTAAAAATACCCAGCTAATTGAGTATAATTAATATTTTGTAATTAACTTTGCATATTAATAAAAATCACGGGAATACAGTGGAATCGAAACTTCTGAATACAGTACTGTATGGCAAGCTAAAATATCATTGAAGGTTAAGATTTTCGTGCGGATAGAAAATAAGATAGGCCATACCGACATAGAAAAAAAAAACAAAAACGTTGGACATGCCGACCTAGACACGTGTCCTGCCCACTATTACTTAAGTCGGAAGTCGCCTCTTCGAATAGAACGAGATAATTCAAACCGTACAACGAAATCAGTCTCTCTTTACACTTGTCTCTGTTTTAGCGTCACAAATGATGAACATGGCAGCAATGCTTGGAGGAAGGAGCGTTATGCCAATCAATGGTGTAACTTCCAGAACATTCTTCACGAAGCCTTCTCTGCTTGCTCTCCGTCCGCCAACCGTTAAACCTAGCAGTCTCTGTTTTCAAGCCTCTAGCCAGTCGTCACAGGTCTCTATTTTTCTTTTTCTTTTGTTTTTTCTCGTTTACTATTCTCATGAGTGGTCTTTAGTTGAGGTTTAAAAATTTATCAACAATTGCAAACTAAAAAAATAAGAATCAATTCAATATATATACAGAAATGAAGTTAAAGTTCGATTTTTTACATGTCTCTGCCTTATTATTGTTACGCACCAGCGATAGAAATTGAAAAAAAATAAAAAAAATAATTAATTTAAGATGAAACCTAATTTTACAATTATTTTGTAAATTAGATATATTTTTATAATATTTTATGTACATAAGCATATTACTAGTATCGTGTTGTGCGTTGCAACGGGAACATATTATACGAGAACAAAAATAATTATACAAAATGATATATTTTCATAAAAATATTCTGACAAAATAACAAATAAAATAATATTCCTTAAATAACATATATCTTTTTTATCTTTTTACATATTTTTTATAAAAAAATCTCATACAAAATGGCATATTAAATAACAAATAACATTCTTTAAATGATATTAAAAAAATAAATATTAAAAAAAATAGAAAGAAATGAAGACATAACCAACTACTTATCAATTAATTAAAAATACCTTTAAATGACATTTAAAATATGTAGAGATTCAGGACCAATAAGAAAGATAATACAATTTGCGTGTAGTGAGTACATGTCTATATAAATTTGGACTTCTACATGTAAAAAAATATCAAAAAGATGCATTAATCAGAAAAAAGAAAAGCAGATTATTTGATTGGAGGGTTGATATTCAATCTAAAATTTCATCTTTTAATCACAGTCGTTGGCGGATCAGGACATTTACGTGCTTAATTAATAAGAATGGAGATAGATATATATTTAATGAGTTTAATTCTCTTAATTAGGTAATTTGAGATAATTCTGCAATTTTTTCATTAATTTTGTTTGAATCAATCTTAGGGTAAGCCTACAAACAGTGGACTAAATGTTAAATCACCTTGATAAGTGGCTTAACTTTTTATATTTTGAGTCGGTCTAAAGATCAGCTTATGCCATTTTAGTCCGGTTCAATTAAATCACATTTGACGTCTTAACTGAGGTCTAAACGGATTTATTTTATGGTTTAGGCCTCAACCAAACATGACCGCAGGCGTACCGTTTTCAATTATATTAGTAGAATTTTACTAGAGTTAATTATTAGTTGTGATAAGCCAGTCGTCTGCCAAGTTGGATTATTTTTGTTTACCTCTGCATCGTCTAACATTATTTTTAATTTTATCTATTTATTCAATTTACCGTTGTGCTCATGGCTTGGTGATGAATGGAGGTTTGAGCAACCAAGATATATAGTATAATATCAAATGCTACGGTTTGGGAATAATGCTGGGGATTCAAATGGCAAGAGTTAATTTATTGCCCTTAGAAGGGGCGCTGAATCATGTCAAGGAACAAAATTAATCTAATTTGATATAACAAACTGATAACTCTTTATTATAGGCTCAGGATGCATATGATAAGGCCGGGCAAAGGGCAGAAGAAGCTGGTATGGGCATAGTGAAGGAGAAGGCCGGTGAGGCGCAAGAAAATGAAGCTCATTTCAGTGAGGATGCAAAGCAAAATGCAACAGGAGCTATGGACAAGGTTTTTTTTTCAAATTTTTTTTTTTATATTGATAGGTATTATAGCCTTTCTATGTTAGTCGTCATTGGAGAATACAAAGAGGAGTAAGGCTTGAGTACATATTTTAGAGTCTGGCTAATATGACATCGGTGTCATATGACACCAACTACAAAATGAATTGGATATACTTCAAACAACTAATTCAAGCCATTCAAACCGATTTACTTTATGAGTGATGCGTTTACATGCAAAAAAAATTATATTTTCTAGTTATTTTAGTATCAAATCAAGCGGTCAAAAATGTTGAAAAATGAATGCATTAAAATTAACTTAAAAACTCACACATTTGACCACTTGATTTGATGCTACATAAATTCGAAAAATTATAAATTTTGTATGTAAACGCACAACTAATGAAATAAATCGGTTTGAACGGTTTGGATTCACCGTTTGAAGTCAATTCGATAGATTTTGGAGTTGGTGTTATATAGACTGAAATAACACTGATGTCTAAACGGATTTATTTTATGGTTTAGGCCTAAACAAACATGACCGCAGCGTACCGTTTTCAATTATATTAGTAGAATTTTACCAGAGTTAGTAATTATTAGTTGTGATAAGCCAGTCGTCTGCTAAGTTGGATTATTTCTGTTTACCTCTGCATCGTCTAACATTATTTTTAATTTTATCTATTTCTTCATTTACCGTTGTGCTCATGGCTTGGTGATGAATGGAGGTTTGAGCAACCAAGATATATAGAATAATATCAAATGCTACGTTTGGGAATAATGCTGGGGATTCAAATGGCAAGAGTTAATTTATTGCCCTTAGAAGGGGCGCTGAATCATGTCAAGGAACAAAATTAATCTAATTTGATATAACTCTTTATTATAGGCTCAGGATGCATATGACAAGGCCGGGCAAACGACAGAAGAAGGTAAGGGCATAGTGAAGGAGAAGTCCGGTGAGGCGCAAGAATATGCATTTCGTTTCAGTGAGGATGCAAAGCAAAATGCAACAGGAGCTATGGACAAGGTTTTTTTTTCAATTTTTTTTTTTTATATTGATAGGTATTATAGCCTTTCTATGTTAGTTGGCATTGGAGAATACAAAGAGGAGTAAGGCTTGAGTACATATTTTAGAGTCCGGCTAGTATGATATCGGTGTCATATGACACCAACTACAAAATTGATTGGATATACTTCAAACGATTAATTCAAACCGTTCAAACCGATTTACTTTATGAGTGATGCGTTTACATGCAAAAAATTTATATTTTCTAGTTATTTTAGTATCAAATCAAGTGGTCAAAAATGTTGAAAAATGAATGCATTAAAATTAACTTAAGAACTCACACATTTGACCACTTGACTTGATACTACATAAGTTTGAAAAATTATAAATTTTGTATGTAAACGCACAACTAATGAAATAAATCGGTTTGAACGGTTTGGATTCACCGTTTGAAGTCAATTCGATAGATTTTGGAGTTGGTGTTATATAGGCTGAAATGACACTGATGTCATACTAGGCGGTATATTCCCATATCCGGTTCGAATGGGCACTGGACCATCTTCATCACAACCCTCCAGGTGATCAGTGTCCCAGTTTGCTCTCTCAAATTCATCCCCAGTTTGCATATCTTCTTTCGGAATTTCATTAATATTTTCAAAATCTGACCCAGTTTCGTCGTCTACTGGTGTCAGTCTGGGGTGAGGTGATGGTGGCGGTAATGGTGAAGACGTCACATGCACGGGTCTAGGTGGGGATCTTGTATGGGGTCGTGGTTGGGGTCATGATTGGGATGCTGGTGGAGTGAAGCGATTGTATGTTTCTTGGTCAGGTACGAATATAGGAACTATGGAAGTGTATGGTTCTGGTTGAGTTGTATAAGTTAGCACAAATGAATTTTGGCTAGAACTTTCAACCTCTGACTCTATCGGAAGCCTCTTGGCGTAGATTTCTATTATAAAATTTTCGGTGGCCTTTAAATGGCCGTACATGGCTCTCCATACAGCATCAGTTAGTACTTTCACTATGGTATAGGTCGGGGTGTTCCATGGTTCACTCAGGTTGGCAATTCTAAGTTTCACTTTTATGGGTTATAACCAGTGAATTCGTAAATCATGGATTTCAAGTCCCAAAGTGAGATATCATCGGGAACCATAAATGAACCAACTGGCTCTTTGAAGTAATAAGCCACATATATATTAGTAAGAAACTTTTCAACCACAGTGTAATGACATGACCATGGCAAACAAACTACATTTTAGTAAATGGTAAACAATTGTCAGGTTACTAATTTAAATGTATAGGTTATTGAAAAATAATTAAAATAAAATAAAAATTATAAAAAAAATAAATTTAAATTAAAAAAACAAAAATTACCAGAAAATCGCCTTTTCTTTCTCTCTTTCATTTCCTCTCTTTCTCTTCTGTGAGTTGAGTGAGTTGTGAGAGGGAGGAGAGAGAAAAGAAGTTATTTATAGAGTCTGAAATAGCAAAAAAAAAAATTGAGGACCTGCCCATTAAATAGCCGGTTGAGAAAAAAATGGACCAGTCATTAAATGGCCAATTTGAACATTTTTAAAAATATCCAGCTAAATTGAGTATAATTAATATTTTGTAACTAACTTTGCATATTAATAAAAATCACGGGAATACAGTGGAATCGAAACTTCTGAATACAGTACCGTATGGCAACGTATGGCAAGCTAAAATATCATTGAAGGTTAAGATTTTCGTGCGGATAGAAAACAAGATAGGCCATACCGACATGGAAAAAAAACAAAAAAGATGGACATGCCGACATAGACACGTGTCCTGCCCACTATTACTTAAGTCGGAAGTCGCCTCTTCGAATAGAACGAGATAATTCAAACCGTACAACGGAATCAGTCTCTCTAGCTTTACACTTGTCTCTGTTTTAGTCTCACAAATGATGAACATGGCAGCAATGCTTGGAGGAAGGAGCGTTATGCCAATCAATGGTGTAACTTCCAGAACATTCTTCACGAAGCCTTCTCTGCTTGCTCTCCGTCCGCCAACCGTTAAACCTAGCGGTCTCTGTTTTCAAGCCTCTAGCCAGTCGTCACAGGTCTCTATTTTTCTTTTTCTTTTGTTTTTTCTCGTTTACTATTCTCATGAGTGGTCTTTAGTTGCACTTGAGAGTAGGTCCGATGGGCATCAGACCTACTATGGTTCGATAGATTTAATCACTGTTGATTTGCTTTAAGATTCGTGCAGAACGCTTTAAAGCCCGTGCGTATCTGTTTCAATTTTCGTGCGCACAAATCTTATATTAGATCGGACGGTCATCATGCTCGTTGAACCTAAAAGTAGGTCCGATGAGCATCGGACCTACTCCGTTCTCCTTTAGTTGAGGTTTAAAAATTTATCAACAATTGCAAACTAAAAAAATAAGAATCAATTCAATATATATACAGAAATGAAGTTAAAATTCGATTTTTTATATGTTAGTCTATGCCAGATTATTGTTACGCACCAGCGATAGAAATTGAAAAAAAAATAAAAAATATTATTAATTAAGATGAAACCCAATTTTACATTTATTTTATAAATTAGGTATATTTTTATAATATTTTATGTACATAAGCATATTACTAGTATCGTGTTATGCGTTGCAATGGGAACATATTATACGAGAATAAAAAGAAGTACAAAATGATATATTTTCATAAGAATAAATAGACAAAATAACAAATAAAATAATATTCCTTACATGACATATATGTTTTTTTTTTATCTTTTTACATATTTTCATAAAAAAAATCTTATACAAAATAGCATATTAAATAACAAATAATATTCTTTAAATGATATTAAAAAAATAGAAAGAAATGAAGACATAACCAATCACTTATCAATTGATTAAAAATATCTTTAAATGACATTAAAATATGTAAAGAATCAGGACCAATAAGAAAGATAATACAATTTGCATGTAGTGAGTACGTGTCTATATAAATTTGGACTTTTACATGTAAAAAAACATCAAAAAGATGCATTAAATAAAAAAAAAGCAAATTATTTGATTGGAGGGTTGATATTCAATCTAAAATTTCTTCTTTAATCACAGTCGTTGGCGGATCAGTACATTTACGTGCTTAATTAATAAAAATGGAGATAGATATATATTTAATGAGTTAAATTCTCTTAATTAGATAATTTGAGATAATTCAGCAATTTTTTCATTAATTTTGTTCGAATTAATCTTAGGGTAAGCCACAAACGTGGACTAAATGTTAAATCATCTTGATAGGTGGCTTAACTTTTTATATTGTCTAAAGATCGGCTTATGTCATCTTAGTCCGGTTCAATTAAATCACGTTTGACGTCTTATCTGATGTCTAAACGGGTTTATTTTATTGTTTAGGCCTCAACCAAACATGACCGCAGCGTACCATTTTCAATTATATTAGTAGAATTTTACTAGAGTTAGTAATTATTAGTTGTGATAAGCCAGTCGTCTGCCAAGTTGGATTATTTCTGTGTACCTCTGCATCGTCTAACATTATTTTTAATTTTATCTATTTCTTCATTTACCGTTGTGCTCATGGCTTGGTGATGAATGGAGGTTTGAGCAACCAAGATATATAGAATAATATCAAATGCCACGTTTGGGAATAATGCTGGGGATTCAAATGGCAAGACTTAATTTATTGCCCTTAGAAGGGGCACTGAATCATGTCAGGGAACAAAATTAATCTAATTTGATATAACAAACTGATAACTCTTTATTATAGGCTCAGGATGCATATGATAAGGCCGGGCAAATGACAGAAGAAGGTATGGGCATAGTGAAGGAGAAGTCCGGTGAGGCGCAAGAAAATGCAGCTCGTTTCAATGAGGATGTAAAGCAAAATGCAACAGGAGCTATGGACAAGGTTTTTTTTTTTTCAATTTTTTTTTTTTTATATTGATAGGTATTATAGCCTTTCTATGTTAGTCGTCATTGGAGAATACAAAGAGGAGTAAGGCTTGAGTACATATTTTAGTCTGGCTAATGACATCGGTGTCATATGACACCAACTACAAAATTGATTGGATAGACTTCAAAGACTAATCCAAACCGTTCAAACCGATTTACTTTATGAGTGATACATTTACATGCAAAAAATTTATATTTTCTAGTTATTTTAGTATCAAATAAAGCGGTTAAAAATGTTGAAAAATGAATGCATTAAAATTAAATTAAAAACTCACACATTTGACCACTTGACTTGATACTACATAAATTTGAAAAATTATAAATTTTGTATGTAAACGCACAACTAATGAAATAAATCGGTTTGAACGGTTTGGATTCACCGTTTAAAGTCAATTCGATAGATTTTGAAGTTGGTGCTATATAGGTTGAAATAACACTGATGTCATACTAGCAAGACTCCCAAATTTTATGAGAAAAAAAAATCAGTAATAAATTTTGACTGTCTGATCAGGTAAAAGTAAGTAGGCAATCTTTAATTTTGCTCTTAAGAATAATTCCTGCTTTTGGGTACGAATATTCACTATAAATATGGATAATAAGAAAAACACTAAATTCTTGTCATTCGATTTTAGGAACAATAAGCCTCTGTCAGCTTTCTCAAAAAGAAGATTTTAGGAACAATAATAATATAGCATAACCATCTGATCAAATAATATGACCATCGAACATAGCCTTGGTGTATTTGGGCAATTTTGTAGAAGTTCTTCTCAGTTGCTGAAAATAATAATTTCTTAATTTCAATTTACGAGGGTTTATTAATTAACGTAATTTTATAGATTAAAAATTATGAAAAAAAAAATTAATTAATTAAATTTCCTACAACAATAATTACCTTGGATGTAAAGAGAATATTTAATTAGTGGATAAGTGTCGACATCCATAGCTGTTTTGTTGTTGTGTGGTGATGGTAAGGAACCTGTCTGATTATGTATGGCAGTTCAGATTAGTAAGAGCCGACTTCTTGGATGAAGCGTATTGAATGTACCATGAGATGGAGAAATCACCACCTATATAGCATTTAGGCAGAGGATAGGACTCTGTGGCAACTAATGAAATTGCTAACTTTTTAACTAGGCAAGTGAAGAGACATCTCGTGCAGCACAGACGGTGACGGATACGGCTAAGTCAGGTATGGAGAAGACGGAGGATATGGCAAAAGGTGCCACAGAGAAAACCATAGAGACTGCTAATACAGCTGCTGAGAAGGCAAAGGAGACAGCCAAAGCTGCGAAGGACAATACTGTTGAAGGTACAGTTTAATCAAGTGATTTGCTCAATAGTAATGTTAATTTAACCACCAATTCTTTTCTAAAAAAAAAAAAAAAAAAATAATTCAGATCCCATTGTTTGTTGTGGAAACATATTTTGAATTTGTATAGGTGCAACAACCGCGAAGGAGAAAGTTGCAGAGACTGCAAAAAATGTAGGAGAGAATGCCGAGCAAGCAGCGCAGAATGTGCGGGAAGCCACAGAGAAAGCGGGACGCGACATCAAAGAGACGGTGACTGGTGGTGAGCAGAAAGATGAGGCAAAGTAGGAGTGTGTGGTGCTCCATGTGATGTTCGGCTTTGTTTTTAATATTTGTTTTTCTTATTTTCAGCTGAGCATGGAATGTTCTTTTCAGATGCAATAAAGTTAATTTTGTAACTTACATAGTATTGTCTTGCTCTTTCACGCCTGCTATACATGGTTACATACAATACAGATTATAAGCCAGAAGTATAAATATATTTTGTTTTTGTTCTCGGAAATTTCAGTACAATAGTTTGCGGTTAGGTGAGTTGTTTGATTATGCAGGTCAAGTAGTTTTTTTTTTTTTTTTTTGACAAAGTGAGGGTACTCACCTGTTTCATTAAGAAACATAATAGTTCATACAAGCCAAAGCAGTAGAACACAGCCACTAAAATTCCTAAATTATTACATCAGAAACAACAACAATCATTCATGAGAAAGCTACAAGGAGATTATAATAAAGCAAACAAAAAAAGCATCATAGTTGCCAAGGTAGAATTTACAAAACAAAGTTGTAGAACCAAGAGCTTGGATCAGAAGGTGAATCAAAAGAAGAAAGAGGGACTGGAACACCAGCAGCATCTAAGAAGGCAGCATCAATGGCTTCAATTTCTGCTCTATCCCGTAGGTAATCTGATAAATCAGACCCTCTAAACCAAGACCAGGCTCCTCGCTCTGGAACCACTGGCTGCTTTTCCCTTCCCTGGGTATCTGTATCTGTGTCCGAGATGATGATTAAGCTGC